>UCOL01001225.1:0-40467 GCA_900474335.1 Ormyrus nitidulus
CCGAGGAGTTCCTCGTACATTATGCGGTGTCGCTAGTTGCGTACAATCATGGAGTACGAGCGTAGACGGCAAGTCAACTCCCCGCGTTCAACGTGTAGCTGTGATCTGTGATAGCCTTCCTTTACGTTTTTAGCCGCAAACATGGCGGTTGGTAAAAATAAGGGACTTTCGAAAGGAGGCAAAAAGGGTGTTAAAAAGAAGATGTGAGTAATATATACTAGTATTAATGCATTCTGAATCATTTAATCTACTTTATTTTATATAAAGTTAGGATTTACGATTGTCGATGCCTTTGATTTTTATGGATGAAAAATAGGTTATGCTTTACTTTGCACTTTGCGTCCATGCTTGAATAGAACAGTTCAGTAGTAATTAATATTGAAAGTTTATACAAATAAAATTCTACCAATATAATATTCAATATACTTCAGTGACTGCAGAAATTTAAAGTTAACACAATATTTTGTTTTTGTTTTATAAAAACAAGTGTTTTGATCGAAGTAATGTTTTAACCTATACATATGTACTTGTTTATAAGTATATTCGCAAGAAGACGACGGAAAAATGTTTTTTAATTTTATTCGTCACTCTACTTGCGTAGAACAAATGCATTCACTTACCACACTGTTTGATAACATTAAGCAAATAGTGGCATTATGAGTTTTGCAACAATTAAAAACTTTAAAAAATGTGAAAGAAATCAAATTAAAGTATGAAGAATAACTTGAAAGTTTAAAGTGTAAAAACTGTCTTCATGTTTAATACAACTTATTAATATCAGACAAAATTTACAACTGATTTATTAAGTTATTATTTGTTACAGCGTAGATCCCTTTACCCGCAAGGAATGGTATGATGTGAAAGCTCCTTCAGTCTTTACTGTGAGGCAAGTGGGTAAAACCCTTGTTAACAGATCTCAGGGAACAAGTAAGTTTGTTTACATTGTTAAATTTGCTAAAAAAAATTTGAAATTTAAAGCAACCCCAGCTCCATAGTGATGCATTATATTACTGTGGCGTTTTTAAGTTGCAAGATTAAATTTAGTTTTCACCTTTGTCATTTGACAGCATTTAAATGACATTTGATAACTAAATACATATTTTTTTGTTCATCAATAATTATCTTAAATTTTTTAAATACATTTAAAAAATTAAAACATCTTTTTTGTAAGACTAATATATGGTTTATAAAAAAATTTTGTGAACAACATGTGTTAATAACATTTTATCTTTAATTTGCAGGGATTGCCTCTGAGTGCTTGAAGCACCGTGTGTTTGAAGTATCTCTTGCTGACCTTCAGAGTGACCATGATGCTGAAAGATCATTCCGTAAATTCAGACTCGTTGCTGAAGATGTTCAAGGACGCAATGTTCTCACCAACTTTCATGGAATGGACTTGACCACCGATAAGTTGAGGTCAATGGTCAAGAAATGGCAAACTTTGATCGAGGCTGTAGTTGATGTTAAGACTACTGATGGCTACAGTTTAAGAGTATTCTGCATTGGTTTCACCAACAAGGATCAACAGAGCACAAGAAAAACTTGCTATGCTCAGCACTCACAGGCAAGTTTATTATATTATGATTTATTTATAAATCAAAAGTTTTCTATTTCGTTTAATTACTGTTACTTTAAAGCGCGAGACGACGACAGTCAAATATTCATAGTTTGTTCTGTTACTCTTCTTGCGCAGAGAAATGCATTTACTTACCACATTGCTTGAAACATTTTTACAAGCAGTGATATTGAATATTGCAACACTTATAAGCTGAAAATTACATTTCATTATTTTTAAATATAAGTAAAAACTTTTAAAATTATAAATTTAATAATTTAATTATTTGAATTTAGGTACGAAGCATCCGCAGGAAAATGGTTGAAATCATTACTGAAGATGTTAGCAAGAGTGACTTGAAGAGTGTCGTCAGCAAACTCTTACCTGATGCTATTGCTAAGGATACCGAAAAGGCTTGCCAAGGTATCTACCCACTTCACGACGTGTACATTCGTAAAGTAAGTATAACTTTTTATTATAATTACTGTAACAATTAATTATATTTTCAGTTTTTGTTAATTAACAGCAATTAAAATTAGATTTCCTAATTAAAATTCTTCATTTACATCAAAAATTAAATTTAATTATAAGGAAGCTGTTATTGATTACATTTTAGTATTTATCAAAATTAATTTTTTTTAACAATATTTTTTTTTCAGGTCAAAGTATTGAAGAAGCCGCGCTTCGAATTAAGCAAGCTTCTCGAACTCCACGGCGATGGTGGAAGCGGTGGCAAGGCAGGAGAAGGAGGCGAAACTGGATCAAAAGTGGACAGACCAGAGGGTTATGAACCACCTGTGCAAGAATCCGTCTAAACGGGTGATGTTCGTAATGTTTATAAAAAAATAAAAATCACTTCTTAGTGCAAAATTTGCATTTTTTATATTATTTTTATTCCATCCATATTCTATACATAATTGTCAAATTTATTTCTTCAACTTTAATGTAATTAAAACAATATACAGTAAATTCAATTTACATAATTAAGATACAAGAACACTTTTTTTTAATATTTAAATTTTTTCTTATTAATTTTTTTTTTTTTTTTTTTTTTCACAAAAAGTAGCCTGAGGTATCAATAACAGTCATATTGATTTATACAACTGAATCCACGGTAAAGCATTTCGACTGTTTTCTGCGTCAAAATTACCTTAACCGTTCTAATTATTTATTTGGTAAATTTATATTTATAATACAATGCGAAGGTACTAAAAGATAAAAAAAATACACAAGGCACAATTAATCAGTTAATGCCCGATTGAGGAGCTGCCAACTGCCGCTGAGTAGTGCGTTGAAACTATCGCTCCAGCAAGCAAACATGTAGATCAACAGCACGAAGAACATGATTTTCGTAAAAACATCTACCCAGTACATTCTGCAAAAAATTTAATTATTTTGAATGCGTTTAGAGTAATTAATGGAATAACTTATCCATTGTAAATTTTTTTGAAAATTTTTGAAAAAAGAACTTTAAAAAAAGTTGATTAATACTTAAATATATAAGGGGTTGATAAAAATTCTATTTTCGAGTATGTAATTTTAGTTCACTAAATGAATTTAAAGAAACTTACACTCGCATATGCCGACGAGCAGCAGGAAGAGTTTCTGGAGGTTCGTGCAAGATAAATTCTCTTGCGGCTCTTATGCAGTTTTCAAAGTATTCATCCATGTCCATGTCGTCGCCGTGCAACTGATATTTTATTCTTTCCTTTGCGTTCAGCATCTCTCTGACCTCCGCTATATGTGCATTTTCAAAGTCCCATTGATTGTTGGCGTAATACTCGAATACCTCGAAACCTTTTTGGATACGACGTTGGACTCGACACATTCTGCGATTAAATGAAAAAAATTAATTCAGTTTTTCTGGCACTATAAGTGCATTAATTATTTTTATACGAATTTTCGATTCAGCGAGCAAACTGTACAGACTCGTTTTTTTTCTAATAAAACTATAAATTACTCTAGTATTTTATAAACGTCGGCACTGTTTTATAATTATAAAAAAAAAATGATTTTTTTATACGTCTAAATTCGCATTAAAAAATGACACTTCTGCCTCAGCTAACCGGACTCTACCTTGAACGGCATTAAACGGCAAAATAATCTCATCAAGTTTTAAATTAAATAAAACGAAAATTTAACGAGCCCCCGTTAAGTAATCTCCAGAAAATAATCGATCATCGGCAGTCGGCTTGCATAACCGTACAGCTCTCCTCGCCAAAGAAGGCGAAGGCAAAAAAGAGCGCGCGACACTCCGCAAATAAATATGTATGTACGCTCGCTCACACTGGCTCGTATCTCGTGAGGAAGAGGAGCGAGTCGATGAGGTAGGCCGGTATCGTGTGGAAGAAGAGCACGCAGACGTTGTGCACGAATCGGGACTTCTTCATGCTGCCGCCGGGGTACCAGACGACGCCGTTCAGCGGCACTTTCTCCGTGATGCGCCTGCCCCGCTCGATGATCTCGGCCCACGAGACCTGCAGACGCGAAAGCAGACGTTATGAGTTTGTCGCGTAATTATAAAAAAAAAAGAGCGCTTTCGCAACGAAACTCACCTTGAATTCGTTGCTGCTGGTCAGGTTGTAGACGCGCTTGTGGTCCTTGTTGCTGATGAAGTTCCACGTGACGGCGAGGATGGCGTTCACCGCGATGTCCACCGGTACGTAGTCCGCGTAGCCGTTCTCGTTACAGTACATCGTACGGATGACGCCTTTGCCCGCCGCGATCAGCAGGCCCGTCGGCCCGTTTATGTTGTCCGTCCAGCCGGGTACCGGCGTCTTCCAAATTGGGATGACGATGCTCGGCCTGGTTATAGAGTGCATAAGATTTCGTAACGGCAAATGATGCTTCGGATCGTTAAAATTTGATACTTTCCGATGCTTTGGCTATAGCTTATTTTATGAACCTCTTTAAAACTAGAAAAGAAAAACGTCAGTTGACGATAACAGATCGAAAATTTATAGGTGAGTCTATAAGTGGACATGGTAGTCAAAAAGCTTCAATCGTAAGAGTATAGAATTACCTATAAATTATTGTTACTGTTGTATCCTTCGTTGATTATTTTTCGAGTTTTAACAGAGGATGGCAATAAAATAAGACTGCCAATTGTTGATAAAGCAATAAAAAGATTAATTATGCCAATTACTAAAGTTATTTAAAATACACCGCCAAAAATCAAAGCTATACGCGTTAAATCGATCACGAAAATACCCCACCTCAGAATTATCGATGGGATCTCGTTCATTGATTCTTCAACGAGGCCTTCGGAGAGGGCCTTTGTGAAGGCATATGTGTTCGGGAGATGTCCCAGGATTTTATCCGTCATGGCTTCGACGACTTCGTCTTCCATCCATTCGACGCATTTTATGATTTTGTGCGGGTCGGCTGGAGGAGGATACGGCTTTTCGCCCAGCACCTAACCCATCACGATTATTTATTATTAAGTGTCTGTTAATGCTTGAAGTGTCTATATAAACGGCGTACTACCCAACAGACATAACGTATTTTTTAAGTAAGGTACAAAATTTTATTTTTCGAAATAAACTATAATTGCTTCATTTGTAAAGTTTCTTCTTTACCTCAGAAGTGCAAGTGATGCCTACTGAAGTAGTATCGTCAAAAAATATTTATAGTACTTACATTAGATTTTAAATTAAAAATTTTACCACCAAGTAAAAGGTAAAAAAACTTATATATATTTTTTTACTAAATTCTTTTCCTTTACTGATTTTTTAAAAAAATAACTTCAAGAACATTGAAGCACAATATATTTTCATGAAATAAGTAACTGAAGATAGAAATTACCTTTTCTTCAAGATGGCAATACGCCGTGCTTATGTGTGCAAAGAGTTCAAGTTTTTTCATTTCTTTGGCCAGATCTAACATCTGTTTAGTGCCTCGTGTATTTAAAAGGACAGCCCGTTTCAGTAATTCGTCGAATCTATAAAATCAAATTTTGACATTATTTTCTAGAATGCAAATATGATTTAATTATAAACAGCTAATATCTATTTTTAACTTGAAACCATAGTTATATTTTAATATTATTTTTCTAAATTATATAGAATGAATCATACTTATAATGGGATGTAAAATTGTATGATTGTCGAATGATATAGTGTGGATGATATATAATGATGCATTGAATTCAACTTTTTCAATAATGACACTTTTAATGAATACACAAAAACCACTGATAAAAATGGAGGAAAATGATAGAGAAATGTATAAAGTTATATAAACTTTTATTATTTAAATAAATTTAAATAATAAGTACAATTAGTCTCAAATTCTATACTTGAATAAAATTTTATTTATAAACTATTTAAAAATTAACTTATACAATAATTTTAATATTTTAAAAATTTTAAATAATCTTTTCATCTAGTCCCAAAGTGGTTGTACGTGTATTTTTATTACCACATGGAGTTGTTAAAATTGAAATACATTCAATAAGATTCTTGTATAAACATATGTATTTAATGAAACTTCTGCAGAATTTAAATAGAAAGAAGAGAAGCACATTTGCACATAAGCTATTCTTTCAGAAATCTTAATAAGTGAATATTTATACACGATATACGCTGAGAAAAAATTTTCAGTAAAAATTATTATACATTTTTGAAATGCTGGGAAAAACTTGCATTATCCTAAAAAATTACTATACTATATAGCAATATTTAATAGAATTGTAGTTAAATTGATAAAGTTCTATTAAATTTTAATATATAATATAGTAATTTTTTAGGATAATGCAAGTTTGTCTCCGTATCACTAAAAGGTATAGTAATTTTTATTAGAACATTTTTCTCCGTGTACATAACATTTATGCTTTATTTTATAAAGCTTTCATGTACCAAGCATTATGCAATTAAATGAATGTTAATTATTAGAGTTACTAACCTGACTGTGGCTGCTCCGTGATAGACAATATGTATATTTTCGCATAAAAGTTTTCTGTCTTCGGGAGAAATACCCATACCGGGAAGGGAAATATCTCCGTTAATAAGTGTAATCTTCTTCCTCAAAGCTTCTATTCCTCTCATTTCCTTAACTTTGTCAAAAAGCTGAAACAGATTTGAATATAAAAATTATAATTAATAATTTCCTTTTATTAACATTGAATATATAATTGTGACAAGAAAAATGGAATTACAGAAAACGCTAATTATACAAATAAATTAAAACTGTTCGGCGTATAAAAATGTATTAAAAATACACAATTTAGAAGTGCAACAATAACATCAGCATTCATTCCTATAATAATTACTATTTAATAAACATATAATTCCTCACATTTCATTAGCGGGATTTTCAAGATTTATAAGTAAGAAACAAGTTGATGACTCAAACATTTTTAAGGGTAATGCTCCCAAGTAGGATAACTCATCGATCGTTAACGTAAAATGTATATATTCACAGTTCATGAAAATTCTTGTTGAACCTTTGGACCTGGAAGTTAATGACCTTTAAATGAACGAATTGAAACAAGTTGTCTCTAAAATGTATTAATTTTCAATTAAAATTAGAAATTTGTCAAGCAGAATCCCAAGAATCTGATTCTCCACACCTTAGATTATGTAGAAGAGTTTTGATTGAAAATTCTGATGGTAACACTAAAAAAATGTGCATATTTTACAAGCTTTTTATTAGTGTATCAAACGCTGTATAATACTTAAAAAACTTGTTTTCCACTTACAATTAAATTTACGACCGTGAAAATGGTCACGTAGGCTTCCGCGATTTAATTAACATATTTCTGACACTATCATTTATCATTTTTTTCGAATTCTCGCGTGCTTTCCTAAACTACACACATAATTATTTACCCTACGCCTACAATTATTTACCCTAAAAGCAGGCATTTTTAATACCCTTGGCGAACCTCTTAAACTGCGCAACTTAGGAAACCCCTAAAAGCAAAAGACAGTTTACAAGTTAAGGCTATATACTCTTGCAAAAAATAATACTCGCTGCCAAACATATATGCAACTCGAGTTTGGACGAGTCGTTTAAGAGCTTCCTCAAGAACTCCGCGCTCGTTAATTAGGATGTATCCGCGAATCTTATTGCGCAACGGCGCATAATGGGCGCATTGCGACCGCGGCAAGTGTTTACACGAATCGAGCATCCGCGACGAGGGATTCGCCCGGTTTTCCTTCGCTGGAACTCAACGATCCGTTAACGAAGCCACTTTGGGTTCACGCCTTAGTTTCGCGCCCGTGCCTCGATGTGCTTCGTTTTTTTTTCAAATGTGCCGAATGTGACAGTCAGAGGCGAACGAGGCGGAGAAAGCCGATCGAATGGTTCAGCGTCGCAGTTTCAATATGTAATTTTGATTGTCGGCTGTGCTTGTAAAATACTGTCACATCGGGTTGCTGGTATATATGTATATTCGTTAAAATTTTTTTTCCCAATACCTATAGAATATTGCTTTTTTTATAAAAAAAAGTATAAATATACCGTCATCTGGATAATTAAAATTAGAAGATGTCGCTGTGATAGTTGACGATCAAAATAGGATATAATTTTACGTTAAAGATAGATGCGCAATAGACCATGAACGATGCTATATAAGCTACATGTTTCATGATTACCGTCTCTCCCTCAAAAATTTGTCTCTACAATTTTTATAGATTCTACCAAAGAAAAATCCCCATATATTCATTGATCGTGTTTTATAGAAAAAGACTTAAAAATAAAATAATATACCCAGTACTCGCGTTAAAAAACGTAATGGTTAATCATCCAAAAAAGCATTTCGAGTAGCTTATTTACCGAACGCAATGCGTCCGAAAACGTGGGTGTTTAACCATCACGTGAAACGCCGAAGTTCGCGTAATTGAGCTACAATACGTTCGCCTACGTCCGAGCGCGCAAGAACTAGAATATTCATTATCCAACTCTAAATTTCATCATTGTAAAGCAGCCGCGAGAAAGGTTTCGTCGTCGCGGTAGCGCACATATAAATTCGCGTGCCGATGAAAACGCGATGCCGCGATCCAAATAATTGCTATATATAAGCTTATGCGGGAGGGTACGGCAGGTTCGCGATCGGGTATCGATAAGGGACCTGAAACGGGTATCGATCACGCTAGTCTCGTGTTTTGTGAACAATAGAAAAAAAATGGGATTGCAAAATTTTGAATTTAATACGGTGTTAAACTTGTACAAAAATATTTTTTAGAAAATGCATAATGTAAAACAGCTTTGATAGAGTATTGCGAAAAATCTGAATTGTAATTGCGAAAAATTTGTGCAAACATTTTAATCTTCAAAAAAACAAATTAAGTCTCTCTTTAGTCACATTAAAGGCTTATTCATTTGAAAATTACATAATAATAATACTGAGAGTTTGTAAATAATTATTGGTTATGCAGTTGTACTGTAAAAACGCATTATTGTTTTGCACATTTATGTAACTAAAATTAAACAAAAAAATATGTAGATGGACATTGCAGAACATATTTGCAATCATTTAGTTTAATATACCTTTTTCTTCGTGACAGACAATAGCTATCTTATTTTCTCCAAAATGTAATTGATATGTACGGCACGTCAAGTGAGAAACTGTTTTTACTTTTACCGCAAAAAATAAAATTTTGAACTTTTGAAATCTTGAGATAAACTTTCACTTAAATTTTGGGGTAAATGAATGGAATCGTTTATCTGCAGTTCTGCACATAAACAATTTATCGTAATTTCTTTCAATGCAACATCCGATTTTACTAATATCAAATCTTTGAACTTACTTAGACACGTATAAAAAGATGATTTAATAGAAAATTGTTCAAAGAAATAAAATGTTATTACTCTTATGAAATAATATTCAGTTTCTATAATCGAACGAAACTAATTAAGGAAACTCCTCAATCTTTTGACATTCAAATCTTCAAAACGCTGCACTAAATTTCCTACTGAATGCCTAACTTGAACCAATACCATTACCATGACCAATGCAATTACGGGCCATTCACACTTAGTTAAACAATCGTCGCAAAAAGCTGAAATTTGTTCAAAGCGCTTTGAAATGGGCGTGAAATTCGATAAGAAAATTTTCCGCCCGGTTGTTTAAATGTTTTGTCCGCTCTCGGCGAAAAAACATTCTCGCGAGCCCGGGGAATTCCGCAAGCGCCTTCTCGCGTCCTCGATTACTTTCTCTGCTGAACTATGTCTGGTGCTGCTCGTGTGTGTAAAAGTGCACACATTGCCGGCCGAACTCGACCGGAGTCTGCGAGCTGCACCGAACACGCCGAGGTAAACAGTTTGAAGGCGCGGTAATTTTCCTAGGTCGTACGTCTGGTGGATTTTGGCTTGGGAAAGAAAAAGCTTTAATTTTTGTGCTGAGAAAGACAGCGAGTAATTATTGAAGTAGGACCCACGGTGTTGCAATTTAAGTGAAAACTACATTCACCGAGATTTTCAGGCTTTGATTATAGAGAAAAAAATTATTTTATTCGCAGGAGTCTCCTGCGTTTAATGGGAACGTCTGTAGATAATAAATTGAGTTTGAAGCGTTATTGGAATTTCGACGTTGCGGAAAGGATCTCTCATTAAAAAGTACTAAGGATGGTGAGTGCCATAAAGAGCGATAATGATGTAGTTATATGTAGTTATCTCGTAAAGTAATAATAAATTTTCTTAATGAAGTTAACAGGGATTTAGCGCATTGTTTACTTTAACGAAGTGTCACAGAAAGCCTTATATGAGAAAACATTTACAGCGACTAGTTACAAAATTATTTATAAAATTAAAATTTTAATTGATAGATTTAAATAGCTTTTAATGAAAACGTTAGCCTTATATAGTCGCCCAAAAATATTTTCGGAAATTCTGAAGCTAATTTCACTTGCTGTATTTCATTATATTGTGAAACACGGAAGCGGCAATAATAATTTTGCGGAGAAGCGGCAGTAAATCCACGCCGGTCCAAACAGAACTACGCTACGCATGTAAATTTACATGAATGACTTGCTGATGTATATTCGATTAACCACTTTTGCTGTTATCTAATAATGGAAAGAGAAATTTACTAATAATTTTAGGGCGTTAATTTTCTATTCGCGCGCGAACAAATGGGTCAAAAATAATTTTAAAATGATGTAAAAGAATTCTAATTAGATTTCAGAAATTATAATACTAAATTTATTTCTAATTTTTTGACTTCTTACTATTATTTTCTTGATGACCTACTCTTCTTATTTTACATGTAAAGGTTTATTAATAATATAAAATACATTCTTTAAAATTTAATCCTAACAATTTCATCTAAATAGATGTTATTAATTTCTTGTATTAAATATTTCTTTTAATCTGACATAGCATTTAATAGCAAATGATCATAAATTACATTAAATAATATGTATTAAATTATACTAACAAATTTTGATTAAAAAATAAATTTTTAAAAACTTGAGCCACGGGGAAGCGTTCATTAATCAAATGTATATTTCTTTAGAAGGAAACTGATTTTCAAATAGTTTTCTGCTTCTAAGTTAGGCATAACATTGACATTACCGAGGTCCTTCCATACCCACTAATCCGGTTTTGGCGACCCACGAGTCTAACTTTTTTTTTTAATTCAAGGATTTCTGAGTGTGGACTTTAACCTCTCTCTCATCTTTCAGACGTGAATTCTCTCACGTAAGAAATCAATTCCAGCATTCTATTGACACTGGATAAGCAAAATGTTAATATAAGTAGAACATTAATCTTTCGTTGAGAAAATGCTACTTAATCAGTTTTTTCCACGAAGAAAAAGATGACCTATATGATGTACACTGAACACGAAAATGACCTTTGTACCATAATTTTTTTTGAAAATTGTTTCTTTATTAGATAAGTTAAATACAAGTTTTTAATAAGTATAAAGTATAATATATAAATATCATTATTATGTTTTTTTTAATATATTGCTTAAGATAATTAAATGAAATAATTGCATTTAACGATTCAAATATTTTTCTTTGCAATTTGGAATTAAATTTCTTTTAATTAAATTCTAGCTTCAGTTTCGTAAAAAATGTATACCGTAAAAAATAAGACTGTTTCATTACTTTATATGTATTACACACCTTGCATAAACTATGTATATGTATATATAATATAGATACAGTTCATTGCTGCGTTGTAATCGATAAAAATGATTTATTGTTAAAATTCAATGATGTCATTACATTTTTTATTATACACGAGACAACTTTAGAGTTCTTTAATGAATGAAATGTAAATAATAATTAATGTGTCTTTAATGGGCAAACTAAATCATTTTCGCGCATATTATTTTCAAACTTCTCCAAAACAGGCGGATATTTAAATTATTTTTATGTTCGTGCACCGTACATAAAGTGGATATACGCGAAAAAAAAATTGAGCGTTGCAGTCTCCAGTCCACAACAGCACACATTTTCCACAAAGCTGGCGCAACGAGACTTCAATGCCTGGTAGTAGGCCTAACGTACACGAAAGAGAAAGTGAAGAAAAAAGGCTAATCGATTCGAAGATTGTAGCGCTAAATCCAATAAGCCCGCGTGTCATAATTCTAACTGTATATACAGAAAATTTCAACTAAGCCAAGGTAAGTATTCTTGCAGACCTCAAATTGGAAAATGAATTCATTAATTATGTAATTTGATTTAGACATCATATGTTATGTGTTCCACGTGTATTAGCTTATTAGGGTATATAAGTTGAGATGTATGCTAAAGTTTTTATACTTGTGTTTTTCTTTGTTTAAACTGTCTTGTAAGTTGACTTTACAATTTTGTTGTTTTTACATTTTCTTGGTTTCTCAACTCCATTATAAGCACCGATCGTAATAATAATTGATACTCATTTTATACCTTAAAATCCATTAAAAATCAATAAACCAATGTGATTTGTATCTATAATAATTGTGATCATGTGATTTATATTTATAATTTTAAAAATGTACATATTAATAAACCAATAAAAATATCTAATTGTTATCGTGCGTCGCCATTTTTTTTTTAAATCAAATTATAAATCAAGGAAGAAGATTAATATAGATGTATTTTTTATTGTAATGCTAACAAAAGGAAACATTAATTTAATTTTAAGGTCGATTTTCTTACTCGTGGATGTAACAAATACACTCATCTTAAATTAAAAATATAAATATTCATACGATTTTAGAAACCAGCACGTATTAAATCAAACTACCTCGGTAGATTTTATCTTTTACCACTAAGAATTTCCTGACATAATACAGTCAAAACCTGACTTGAATCTATAACAGTTTCCTTGCAAGACCTACATACAAATAATTAAAGAATACTTGGAAAACATTCGTTCTCGTGACATTTTAATCCAAGCACTTTTTATAGAAAGTATAAATGCTTCTATAAAAGTTGAATCAAGCACCGAAAGAAAGCTGAAATTTCGTAATCCCAAAAGGTTTTCTCTCGTTAGTACAAAAAAAATTTTGAGTTCTCATCGAAGAAAACTACCTAAAGATTCGTTACGAATCAAAACCTACTATTTTCAATAACAGCAGCAACGTGTATGCCATCACTCCCTACTTTCCCCTAACCGTTCCTACAAAAACGCACGAAAAACTTAAAGCAATGTACACACAGAGAAAAAGAGCGCCCCACCTTAAATCCGTGCACAATAGAAAAAGGAGGCAAAGCGAGAAACGGAAAAGTGAAAACACACCAGCTGGCGCGGCGCGCAAGAAACACAGGAGAGTGAGAGCGGAGGAAAAGAGGCACGAAGCTGCCGGGAAAAAGTGAGTGCGTATACATAAGCGGCCCGAGCGGCCAGAAACAGAGTCAAGGCCTCCGCCGGATCGTAGCGAGCGAACATTATCGCACCGGGTGAAAGTTATTCAAGAAGCGGTTACGGCGGTTATGTCACACGCGGCGAGCCGAGCGAGCCAGGCGCTCGGGCACCTTCTGTCTCTCCGTCTGTGTATTTATCTCACCCGCGGGCGAGCGACGTCTAACGAGGCTGGACCAAAGGCCGATTTTTGGGGATTTTTTTCTGATTGGGCGCAGAGAGGCGAGGGGCTTGTTTCGAGCTGATGATATAGCGAAGCACCGTTTGCGACACGTTTAGGGGCAGTTCGTTGCTTGGTGGTTTCGATTAGGTGTTTGACGAGAGACAGTGTGTACAAATAATACAGCTGATGCAAATTTTTTAGACAAACCTGTAATCTTTCTACATTTTTTTGTAAAATAAGCTAAGTTATTATATTTTCAAAACATGCATATATAAAAGTAGTATAAGATTAAATCGACTGCCTGCTTAAAGACGTGGTATTAAGTCTTTTTCCTATATTATTTAAAAAAATTGTTTTATTACAATGTAAAACGATTTAAAGATTGTCGTAGTCACTCCAGACGTAAAAAACTGGCAGGTAATTATTGTTAATCTAAAAATAGTGAGAATATGTGTTTTCCCTATGACTCAGTTGTATATTTTTATGTTTTTTTTAAGAAAAATACCTGATGAGGTGAGCGAAGCCAAAAAACGAAAAAGTCAAGTTTTCTTAGAAGTTGGCACTCAACAAATCTACCTTTCCTCCATTTTTTCGCTAAACCATGAAGGATGAAAATCAACATCATAAATTTATATACGGATAAGCGGCAAAATTTTAATTTTGTACTTCGAAAAAAATCAAAAGTTTTTTAAACAAATTTCTCATAAATTCTTTATCTCAAAAGATGTTTAGTAATATTAAAATGATTTATGTGGTGCATTTATTGAATTATAAACAGATGCACCCAAAAAAATTTTAATTAAACCCTTATTAAACGATTTCGATCACGCACCAATCAAAAAGTGTTTTAAACTATATATTATTTTAACCCACATCCAGCAGGGTTTATGCAACAAAATGCGGTTCTTGCACGAAAATTACGTTGTCTCCTCGCATGATTCATTCTAATTCCCCAGTCTCCCAATCCAGATTGGATCGTAACGTCATCTCTGTCTGACCAGCGCGTCTCTCTCAAGGATCTTGGGGCCAACGTCACATTCGGTTTAAATTACTGCAGACGACCGGCGCACGTGGAAAGTCCGCTTACAAAATGTGTTTCATGCGTCAGTCTTTCGGGATCGTTTGACGTTTGATTCTTTTGACAACGATCGCGATGTCTCGAAAATCGTCGAGACATCGGGGAAAGGCGAATCGGAATTGTGTAAGCGATCATCATGTACATACGATTACAGATGAAAATGTAGAATTTTAAATTATACCTTGGGATTTTTTATCAATAGATTATCGGTGGACGGTTCTTTTTTTATTTTAATATTGACATAGAAGTTTATTTGGCCATTAAAAATCTCAATTTGAATGTGAAACTCGTGCGTGCATCGTACTCCCAATCAAGGAAGAGGAAACTAACAGCTGATGAAATTTAGACATTATCATAAAAATAAAGAAGGTAAACATATCAATAATGAAATTAATTCAAAATAATTAATTTTAATTAATTTTTGTTTAATTTTTTAACAGCGTTTTATCAGTAGTATTGATTTAAACAATTTGAACTACAATACATTTTTAATTCGAAAATTTGGATTTGATGTATCAATTGTAGCTTTATAAAAACATAAAAGAACGTCTATTCAATTATAAAAAAAAAACTATTTAAACATATAGTTTTGTAATTCTAAAGATTTCACATCTTATTAATAATACATTTAAATTTCAGGCGCGACACGGCAAGCTGCTGCACAGCATTTTTTTATACGAATCCCATGAGAAAAAAAGGCATTAATCTTCACTTAAACTCATCACTTTCTTGCACAACCGGAGAATTAAAGAAGTTACTGCAAGTGATCAGTCAAAAAAACAAAAAAAACCTTCGATTCCCGGCAAAAAGAATTAAGCATTCGAAGTTATTTACGAGCTCGGAGAAATAAATGACGGCCGCCACGAAATGCAAAGCACCTCTGCGTCTAAATAATCTCATCCCTCGGAGCTTTCGCTAATCGAGTGCTGTTCTTTTCAGCGTTTTGAATGGACCTAAATGCAATTCATGATTTATCTATTGACAATAGAATCGATTAAAAGAGCAGTTGCGTACTCCGCACTCGAACATTAAATGAAGAACGGTATGGTATCGAAACTGGGCTCCTTTTTTTTTGACGAACTTTCGCTCTGCATTTCGCAATCGTGGACATTCGTGATCTCGTATTTTGAGAGTCTCTCGTGTTGATTTATGCCGTTGCCTTTTAATACTCGAGAAAAGTTTCTATCGAACGTAAAGCTGAGGTAATTGGCCAAACCGACAAACTTCTTTTTCGTAACCCACTTGACGTAATGAGGTGTATGTATATCTAATTGTGATTTCATGGGATTTACTTTTGATTATCACTCGAGTGAGATTTAAAAAATTTGCTGTGTAACGGTGAAAGATATTAAAATTTTCTTGCATTTGAATCGGAAATCGTTTTGTGAAAAAAATTAAACGAGCCTTTTTGTCGTTGAAAATACACGTAGTGTAGGTAACTTGCATGTTTCATTTGACCCATTTAAAACAATACAAAAAAAAAAAACCCAAAGACTTTTGTATGGTAGAGAAGAAAATGAGCTAAAATCGTTGGTTTTCCTAACATTCTATCAACAAAATATTTCTTGCTAGAAAATGTAAGTCGCCATTCACGTAATAAAACTATTTTAAATATTTTGAAAGAATGACAAACGTGCAAAGCTAAAATCCAGATGCTCAACGCGGTCATCGGCCAGACAAGAAAGTACCTTCCAAGAAGATCTGCGCTTCGGCGCGAGAGGATCAAGCAGCCGGTGCATAGCGCACTTGACAATTATCCGCAGATTGCGCAGCGGCGCAATCGCTGGATTACATATTCATTGACGACTAAGCAAAAAACGAGCCTCTCGGACGAGTGCGGAGAAAAGAGTGAAAATGCGTTTGATGCCGAGAACGGTAAAGGAGGCACTATTAGGGTGCCGACTGAAAGGCGATTGATAAAAAGCAAATGAAGTGTAAATGATTGCACATAAAGTTGAAGATACGCGGCTCGGTTTATAGGCTGTCACCGTCTTGCGTAATATTGTTTAATTCGCGGATTGTAAGTAGTTTTCAACTTTTTATTGCGGCTCTTAAATTTGGCGCAAAACATGTCTGAGCCAAATTTAGGACGCGTTTTTACGAATTTTACGAACACGTTTTTTTTTTTTTTTTAAACTTACAAATAATACTAAAATAATTAAACAACTATTATAATCACGAATTGAATTAAACTTTTACTTTTTATGCTGATAAAATTAATCAAGAGATTAACTTGTTTAATGATAGAATCTAATATTTGTAATATAAAAAATGTATATTAGTTGTTTTAATGAGCGATTGCAAAAAAAAATTGCTTCATAACGTTCAGCGAGTAATACATCGATAACTTATTTATGTAAATTGGTCGCGTAAAAAGTAGAGCGGACAATGTCTACATTCGAGTATCATCGTCGATGAAACGTGCATTATTTGATGCAACAATTGTTTTTTTTTTATTTTTCTTCCCGGCCTTTAATTAATTTTAACTCACTGACGAGCGAACAAAGTTTCAAAATCGTTCCAGTTTCCATCGAGCGAAATCATCCTCGCAAGTACGCGGAAACGGAGAAAACTCGAGCGTCGAAATTAACGCGTTTAAATGCGAACAATTATCGAGGCGCAATTAACGCGTCCCGTTACAGACGGGTCACGAAAATTTTATGCCGCGAAAGTAATGAGGTGTGGAAACTGCCTAGCCAAGACTTCCTGGGAAAATAAAAAATTTCTTTTTTCCTCTCGCGTCGCAATCAAGGCTTTCCCCGTTCCGAAACCCTTTGTCGCATAATCAATTAAAAACACGGTAAAAGTGTGCGCTTGCAGGATTTGTCGACAGAGTGACTGACCAGTGCAAGCAATTTAAGTAGATCTTTTTTATTTTTCGTTTATCTAAAAATTGTCCCTCCTCGAGTTTTGATATACGACGCCGGAAAGTTGAAGGAAGACAAGTTTTTTGAAGTAGAACGGAATTTATGCCCGTGTTTTAATCAAAGTACACGACCGCTTTAAGAATCCAGCTCTTTCTTACTGACTGTACGCATTGCACAATATAGTAAACTTTCCTCTGCACGTAATGACTCTTATACTTGCGCCTATTTATTCGTTCTAGGAACCCGAATGATTTGAATCTCTCGAAGATAATACTCGTATTAAATAAATTATACTTTTAAATTATCGCCATTATAAAGACGGAAAGCAGTCGTAAAAGATCCCTTGTAACGATCTTTTTTCGGTTACTTTTTGCATTGTTTCTTTAGTCTTCTTGATAATTCTTTGGAATAATCGTAAACAGTTTCTTTCGCTTACCGCAAAATTGAAGAGGTCGTCCAGTCTTTGATGAGATTCTTTGCCCTTCTTAGGTCTGATTAATAAGTAAAGTTGGCCGACTTCGGGCAAACATCGCAGGAACTTTTCGATGATGACTTTGCCGAGAAATCCTGTACCTCCGGTAATGAAAATGTTGCGGTCCTTGAAAGTCTCCCCGATTCTGTCGGGAAGATCTTCCACGTTTTCGCATGCCATTGTTTCTTTTAAATCGTTTCTCCCTCAAATTATTCTCTGAAATAATTAAAAAAAACAAATTATCATCGTGCAAGCATAAGATCTCAATAATTTTTATAAATGTTTGCTAAAATCCAAGCAAAGCTATCCATCGTGCGATTCTACGAATATCCACTTCCCGAAGCAAAGCAGGCGTAAAACAGTAATCTCACTCGCAGCCTCAAGTAAGCGTAATTCAAGGAAATAATTTCGAAAATTTAGCAGCCTTCGAGGACGGAGCAAGGTGAACCGCGGTGAAATTGCAATTTGACACAATGCACGGCTAGCGACGCGCGATTCTCTTCCTCGCGGCGAGCGCCGCACGCGCCGAGACTTCTCTTGTGTCCTCGTATTGCAGAGCTTACACGCGTCGCTGCGAAATGGTTTATTCCTCGAGAGAAACGGACGAGTTTCGGCGCGAAGTTTGAATTCAAAATTTTATGCGCGCCGCGCGTCCTTGATCCGCATACTCGACGTGCTGCGTAATGCAAAAAGACCTGCATTGTTATCTTTCATATTCTCTCTGGAAGAAATGCGAAAAGAAACTACGATGTGTTGTTATTATCATTAAGCAATAATCCATATTTTGGAGTTCAGTCCGTGCAAAGCAAGTAAAAAAACGACCCACCAGTTAAAACTGATTAACCGATATTCGAGCAAAGTCATGCAGATGCAAATATATACCGACGCGCACTTGCTTTACACAATAACCCGATTCAGCGAATTCCTCTGAAAACGGCGCAAAAAGCGTCGACCTCTTTCCTTAGACTCTCCTCGACAGCCCACCGTCCACCGAGAGCCACGAGGCAGCTCGCTCTCTCTCTCTCTCTCTCTCTCTCTCTCTCTCTCCCGTGCACACCTCTTCGCCCATTCATGTATCCGTTCACTTGCGCGCACGTGCTCCCCTAAGCAGCCAAGTACGCCTCGCGTATACATTGTCCGGCGAAGCGGAACCGCGTCCATTTCGCTCGCGCGCATTTTCGCGCTCCGGCGGACCGGGGCGCACAGCGCGCATACAGGAGTCTACATACGAAAATGACAAGAGGCATCTCGCGTCGCGTCGGCAAAATTTCGAGATACGCACGCGCGCGGCCGCCTAGGCCGACTTTCTAAAGCGTCATCGGATAAACGAGCCGCGGCAGGCAAACTCAGAGGGACACGCGCGCGGACGGGACAAAGTTTTTGACGTTACGAAAGTACGTCGGACACGAGGATGGTTTGTTTAAGGAATTCGCGATGCTTGCATTGCCGAAGGATCGATTAAGCGATTAAGCGGCCTGCGAGCAGACTGGGATATAAGGAATCAATCGAATTTTCCTGGTGAAATATATACAAACGAGAGGGAAACGTTTTGCGTTTGTTAAAAAGGCCGCCTGTCTGTATTATAACTGAAAAGTGTAATTAACAGAAGAAGCAAATATTTCTAAAACTAGTAATGAAACAAATATTATGTAACGAATTGCATTAGTACATTCATTGAATAGATCGTTGATTTGTGGTAGTCGGCAGACAGTGAAATCTTAAGTATAAAAAACTTTAGAACGTACGGTTTTGTAAAACCACGCTACATTGCAACATTTGAGTCCAAATATTATATAATTCAATAGCGATCTTTAATATGGTTTTAACGAAATATTTGAAAAACGATTTAACAATAATTTGCGCAATTGCACGTTAAATTAAATTTAATATTAATATTATACGTATACGATTCCAATGCTTTCTCTAAAACTGTATACGACGAGAAGTAACGTATATCGATTGAATATTAATTGATGACACCAGTTATTGCGATGTCGAAATGATGGACTTTAAAATACGAGGCCTTTTCCCAGGAACCGGCAATACGAAACCATTTTTTCGGGAAAGTTCAGAATGCTTTGTTGACAGACTTCGTACGAGCTGAATCGTTTTTGTGTCAGGCATTGGCGCGTCTGGTGGCCACTGTGATGAAAGTAATTAAACATGCACAAGGTGAAAACCGTAATAAACGTCGAAACACAATTTCCACGTCATCATCGTGGCTATATATCATTAATTTTTATTGGAACGAAATAATTCTTTGGTCGATTATATTATTAGTTTTTCTTTTTTTTTCTGTAAATTTATTATTTTAAGTACTGTTTGTTCCAATATTTTTTGTTAACCATAGTTTTCATATACAAATTTCAAGTGTTTTCTACATGAGGATCGATGCGCTTTATTTTAAATTTCAATTTGAAACTTCAATTTGAACTATATAAACACACAAATCAGAGCTTTTTAAACATTAACGACTTATTAACTCATTCTCTCGGTAGTTTAATCAAACAGATTCAGAGGCTTCTTTCCTGCTTCGTCCGCTGCCGAAAGATAAAGAGAAGGAGAACTGCAGTGCCGTCATTGTCTCAAAAAACCGAACGCGAGAAAACCAGCGGTCATTTTAAAGTCGAGCCGCTGCAGCTCGCGGCTTATGGGGCAAGACATCCTCTCTCGGTCACGTGATTCGGCGCACTGCCCGATTCGAATCGGTTCCTTTCCTCAAGCGCAGATCCATCTGCTGCCTGACGCGTTTTATCAGCGCGGAGAACCGCGCTTTTTATTACGTTCTCCGATTGCAAACGAGCTGCGCACTAGTCCTTTACGTAAGTTCACAAAAGTGGCTAGCGCCACGGCTCGAGTATTGTAGGTCATGTTTTTAATGCGCGGCCGTTCTATAAACAAATCACTGACTCCGATCCTCTTCGGCTTCTTTTGCGAATTTGGATTGAAAAAAAAAACTGAGGGATCGATTGTTGATGGGGAAGAAAGTTTACGCCTCCATTAATCAATTTCTAGAGGAAGCGATCAAGCAAGTGGAAAAATAGAGTCTATTAATGAACTAATGTGACCGAAGAAACCGTATAGATCGATCATCATTTAAAAGTGTTTAATCCGCTAGTCCATTAGTCAAACTGATATCAAGATTTGCATGCAGGAAGTGCAATGCAAACTTGTACCGAACACATTGATTAAGGGGGTTACCTTTTTACACAATAAAAACGAGAATTTTTCAAAACAATCTGTGCTTTTGGAAAGGTATCAAAGAACTAAAAAGACTTATTTTTAAGTGAACTTTTTATAAAAATCGCTTATTTGGTTGGAAAAATGTGGTAATTATACGCATTGATATAAAAAATATTCAATACCGGTATTCTTTCAGCATCGCAAACACCTAATTCTCCGTCATCTTTTACAAACCCAAGGTCCACGTACGGACATAATTTTCGAAACACGACGGGACTTCACTTTCAAGACATTCATTTTTATTTATTTAGATCCGAGGAGCTGCGCCTGCCCATACAAACAACAATTTTATTCATAATGCGCGTTATTCAAGCGTCGGAAAACAAACACCTAAAACAATCCTTACAATTCACTGAAATTCCGAGTACTTTTATTTTCAGACCGAACCTCGGCCCGCGAAAAATCGCGAAAATTCCTCCGCAGCGAAATCGTTCGCGCACCGACTGCAGTTTCTGGGGAAATTCCGAGGAGCATTGCGAAATCGCCCGCGCCTAAAAACTCGACCGATCAAAGCGAAAAGAGAGCAAAATCACGAGCGACCGAATAAAAAAGGGAGCAGTGCACTTACGGAAGAGAGAAGCGATCCTCCTTGCCTCTGCCTCTCGATCCTCGTCCGGTCGTCTCGGCGGACTTCCCAGCGCGAAAAGGTACTTCGGCTCCGAACGTCGGCGGACGACGATACGCGCGCGCGTGCGTGCTCAGGTCAGGCGAGGAGAGAACTGGTGACGAAAAGCGCTCGCGGCCGGTCACTCGCACGAAACATCGGTCCTGTCTCTCTCTCGGGCGCGATCGCTGCACGGACTGAGCGCCGCTGCCGGTCTCGAGCGCGAGCGCACCTCCTTTTCGCCGCCACCCCACCGAATTTCGGCTGCTGCGCTCCCCACTGAAGAGTAAAGTCGAGCCGAGTCGAGCTTGCGCGCCGGATTTTCTGGGATCGGTGCCGATTTCACGGACCATCTTGCGTTTTCGAGCTGGGCTCGCGGCGAAGTGGTAGATTATTTACGATGAAAGGGACTGCGATTTCGAGAGGGAGATGGATAAATAGTTTCTATACTCAAAAAACGGTCCTCTTATTACAAAAGGAATCCGCTTGTCAAAAGAGGAAATTCTTCTCAATATTAATTTGCCCTAACGGATTTCCTCTTGTGACTCACGAAAAATCTTCTCTAAATCAAGTTGCGTGGTCACAAAACGAAATCATTTTGAACGCAAATGTATGTTCTATTTTGAAAATTGAAGTGATCTTTTTCCCCTTCGGGGAAAAAAGATCCCTGTTAAAAAGACCCTGGTAAGCCCCGCCTTCGGCGGGGCTTACCGGGGTCTTTTAAAAAGTGTCTTTAACAAAGTCTTTTTTCCCCGAAGGGGGGTTAAAAAGACTGTTAAGAAGATTGTTAAAAAGAGCCTTCGGCGCGGCTTACCGAGGTCTTTTTAATAATCTTCTTAACAGTCTTTTTATCAAAGTCTTTTTTCCCCGAAGGGGAAAATACACTTTGATAAAAAGACCCTGATAAGCCGCCTTCCGTCTTTTTAACAATCTTCTCAACAGTTTTTTTATCGCCTTCGGCGGGGCTTATCGGGGTCTTTTGACAAGTATCTTTAACAGTCTTTTTATCAAAGACTTTTTTCCCCTTCGGGGAAAATTAATAAAAAATTTATTTTCTATTTGAAATTTATATTTAAACTTACAAAGAAATTTGGTGATTTTTAAATTTAGTGCAGAGCGGATGCTTTCGGTACAAGTTGAAAAAATTTGATCCAAATCCAGTGCTTCGATCTATCGAAATATATTTAATATTGTACGTATTTATTTAACTGACTTTAAGTAAGGCGTAAAGTCTTTTTTCTTTTTAATAAATTGACATAATTACTTTTACTCTCCTCTTATAATTGCTGTTACTCTTGACGATTGAAAATTAATTTTTTTAAACATCAGATTCTTTTGAAGAATTTGATAAACGTACGTGTCGAATAAAAAGCACAAAGGCATGTTATCAATCGCGGAAGCTATAAGCACTGTCTCAGTAAATGTGATGTTTTTACAAAACGTGATATTTGCTTGATGCTTTTAAAAATTATAAAGATATTGTTTACGGAATTAACTAAAATCATTCTTTTATTGTATTTCTCATATAAAATGAGTATCTAATAAATGCTTTTCCTATGCTATGGTATGTGCACTAACAAAAGTAAACCGAAATTATATTAACTTATAATAGTTTTAAAGAAATTTAAAATTTTTTAATTTCCTTTTTTTCTATTTTCTTACGATTCGGATTATCATATTCTGTTGCAGATTTTTTCGTATATTCTAGATAACATTGATCTAAATATCAACTTTTGTATATAAGACTTTTTTACCTTCCGTCATACACTCTTGGAGTAAAGCAATTAGTATTCTTACTGCAATCACATATATCCTTCCTTGTTCTTTACGTGTATTTATATATGAAAAAATATATAAGTTTGACTATGGTTTAATTGAATTAGTAATTAAAATATTGTTTGAGTGTTATGTAACATATAATAAAAATGTTCTATAAACAAAACTTTGATGAAACGTTTGCCAATGCGGAAATTTCTAGCAATTTTCGCCAGTTTTTCTCGATTTATATGACATCATTAATTTTCATTTATTCGCTTGTTTATTTTCTTTCATCTACTTCTGCCACGTAGATAATAAAAGGAATGATAGTATAACAACTTCACTCTCCCATATCATAATTAGAGAAAGTGAGATTAGAAAAGCTTGTAAAGTTTTTTGTTTTGAAGTACTTCTATTCTACTTATATTAATATTTTTTATTGTCTTACTAAAAGAGTAAACGAAAACATTCTAATAATTTAATTTAAAATGTGAAACAAAAAACTGTAATGATTGTTTATTTAAAATTGAGTATTGTGAAACTCATAAGTCTTTCTGATAAATTGTTGAAATTGAATACTGAATACAACTAAATACATACGTTTTCTAGCTTATAATTTTTGTCAATATAAAAAGAAAATTTTTTGTTAATATTTGCAAATATATTATAGAGATAAAAAATACATTGTTGTAGTGGGATATGTCAAAAATCAACGTAGGCATAATGTGCAATTTTTTTGAATTTACATAACACGTTTAAAAGTTGGCCTTGTACGAAATTTTCAGTTTGAATGATTCAATTCGAGGATTTTCATATCTCGGTTCGCTTCAATTCAATACTAACGGAACAAGAGATTACACTCTAATTCGAGATCTGCAATGAAACAATGCAATTCAATTTAACACTTTTTTTAGAGGATCTTTCATTTATAAAAAGGAAAAATTTTATTTAAGGCCCTAAATAGAATATCAAATGATATTTTATTAAAAAGCACTTTACCAAGGTCGTATTAAAATTTTTGAGTCCTTATCCAAACATCTTGAAAACTATTAAATTACTTTCACATAAAAAATTGATGGAAAATATTCTAAATCTAAAATTGGAATAGATATTAAAATTTGGCTTGTTTCGAAAATCTACGTCGAAATGTATATCATGAGATATAGGTTAATAGGCAAAATCATCATGAAAAACACTGATAACGTTTATAATCATCATTTTCGTTTTTTTTTTAATACCAAGAAAATAACTATATATTATTTTAAAATATAATATATTGCAACTGCCACAATTGAAATTGTCGCGAAAAGAGTCCCAATCTCCGAGAGGTCTATTCACTCGCAGAATCCACCAGTGAGCGCAGAGAACTCCAGGAGACACCTTACTACCTTAACGATCTGCGCGTACACGCTCACCTATACACGTGTACATGACGCAATGGACTTTCGAGCAGTGCCGGGCCTATGTAGTGCGCAGTGTATAAACCGCGCGGTTTCGACACATTTCTGGATGCCTGAAGTCTGGCTCACGCATACAGGTGTATCTCCCCCACTCGACGCGACGACGACGCCGCTGTTGCTGCTTTTTTCCTTTTCTTCCTTTTTCACTTTTCGATTTTGCGCGCGCACCGAGAGAGAAAGTGGATAGATGTATGAAAGGCTCGTCTACCGCGATTAAAACGAGCACGAGCCAGCTTTTTATGTACGCGATGCGTATCACGTGCGCGAAAACATTTGGACCTCGCGCTTCTTTTTTTTTACCTTATAACATTTGGGTTATTAGTCGAAACTGGGTCTCGTAATATCGAAAAGTCTTTGTATACTCCAAGTATACGTACTTGGAGAGATTCAAAAGACTCGCAGAGTAAAGCTGCTGTTTGGCGCGAGGTTCAAAAACAAAGATTAATGAAACCAGAAGACATCGTCGCATGCAGAAATCACCGTGGGTAAAAAAATATAGATGTGATTATTAAACATTTTTTTTATTAATAAAGTAATTTAGTTTTTACAACTTTCTGAAATAATTACATAATTTTGTTATAAGTAAATTTTAATTTATCTATAATTCTATTTTTATAGAATACTCCACGCCGAGGTGAGTGTACGTTTTGAAAATAAGATAAAAAAAATACTAATTCATTTAAAGTCATTCAAACTTCATCAGACTCCATTACAGCTATTACATTTATTGTACTTATTTTATACAAGTGAAAAATTCAGCGTTAAATAAAAATCTTATCCTACTTATACTATTAATATGAATCCTAATTATAAAAATGAAAAAAAAAATTGCATCTATTCAGATAGAAGTCAATAAAAATGTTTAAAAAGATTACAAAACCATTTGAACAGTTTTATATTTTCCCCAAACAACTATTGAAAAGGGGTGTTAAAAACTACACAATTTTGGCTTTTTTCGTAAACGGAACAATAACGTACTTTTTATGATATTTCTTTTTTATACATATATTATAAATTAGAAACAAAAATGTTTAAATATAAAAAACTCATTTTAATCAAAAAATACATCAAACTGAAAATCATTGTTTAAAATTAAATATTTTATATAAATAACAATGACTTATCTTGACTAAATTTTAACTCAACATTATTTTCAGACCTAAATCTACAGGATTTCTATAAATTACTACATTTCTTTAATACTAAATGCCGAAATCGGTGACTATTCAAAATCATCCTTTTTCCTTATTCACTGAGGACTCCGTCTTTAGTAAAAATTAAAATCTACAAAAGTTCTTTGCCAAAGAAAGTTTAACCCTAAGAAAGAAGAGAGCATCTTCATTGCGTCCAAGTGGAATCGTGAGCAGCTCCGATGGTCATCGTGTCGGGAAGGAGCCAAGAGTAGATGAGCCAGCCGAAGAGGAGGCAGAAGCCAATTTTGAACGCCATATCGACAACGTACAGGTAGGCGAAGACGCGACGAGCTTTGGGCAGAGTCGAGGGATCGTCCTTGAGGCAATACTTGCGGGCAGCCAGGATGTACGTGAGCAGATAATTATCCCACTTGATTTCCTTTATGTCCATGAAGAAAACCTTTTTATCTTCTGGGGCCAGACTTTCTCGCAGAGCTTTCAACCTCTCGTTTCTGTAAAAGGGCAAAGTAAATGTTAGTTCTTAAGCTTCCTTTTAAATTATAAGTTAATTTATTTTACCTTTGAAGGGTAATGTATGAGAATATAACAAAGAATAATTGGCGAATGAAGAAAAAGAATTGTAATACAAATATGTAAATATTGTATATAAATATTGTAAGTCAATAAGTCGCTAATACCTGCTGGAGATGCGACTTTAAATAAATAAATAAATGAAAAAAAAAGAATTGTAAGATAAGAATCACTTGACTTCATTCTTGAAAATTTCTCCAAATGACATACTTGACTTAAAGAAAAATGAAACTTCTCATTAAAATTATTCATGATTTCTCAACTGCTATCATATATGAAGAATATTTTCATTTTCAAAATACCGACATAAAGCTGATTTTAGTTTAACATAACCAATTTTTAAACTATTTCGCGCTTTTTAATTTAAAAATTTGATTACAATAATTATTATCGTAAAACACAATTTTTTTTTAATCTTCGAACGTAATTTACACACAATTCTTTCAATGTAATAAAACGTAATATTAAGCATATAAACATATTGTTCATGATTTTCAGATTCAGAAAAAAAACAAAGTGAGCTTTTGTTTATTGTGCAAAGATGCATCCGTGCCAATTATTTTCGCATCCATAATAATTAACCTTTTGGCTCTGCAGCGACGCGCTCTTTGTTTGAAAGGAAAGGCCATTCAAGGCAATTGGCGACGAGGTATTGCGATTTCGGATCAAGTGCTTCGAAATTGAATCTGCATTGAATGAACCGTGTCGCAATTAACACTATTTATAAAACGTTTATGTATTCCCATCAAATAAATACAAAGAAACGCTGCATTCAATGCTTTGAATTCAAAAGAGGATAATAGAACTCACTTGAAGATCCATTGTTTCGTGGTGTAGTAGTAAACTAAGCTGATTCCATAGGTGACTCTAGCTTGCACCTTAACGAGAAATGGTTTGTTTCCAGTGAGCTTTAACAAGGCGTCTAGCAGGTAAGCAGGAATCGTATGAAAGAGAAAAACTAAGATGTAATGAAGCGTTTTCGACGTTGTCATTCCTCCGCCGGGATACCACAATGGACCTGAAATCGATCAGAATAAATTAGCGATTCCCAAAATTGCACGCAGCACACACGCACTAAAAAAGCGAAAACTCACCTGAGAACGGATTGGCGAGGGCGTGCTTCTTGCCGGTCTCGATGGCGTACCGCCAGGTGATGGGATTCTCGTGGCTCTCGGTGAGGTTGATGACGATCGGTATCTCCGGCCTTTCGAGGCCGACCTTCCAGGCGAGGGGGATCGTCGCGTTCACCGCCATGTCGCAGGGGAAGACGTCGAGGTGGTAGTCCGAGTTGCAGAGCATCGTCCGGATCACCCCCTTGCCAGCGCCGATCATCAGGCCCGTCGGCCCGTTCATGTTGTCCACCCATCCGTAGTCCGGCTCTTTCAGCGAGCCGATCACTGTCGATTTCGGGAGATAATATTTTAGTGTCTTTTTTTTTAGCAAATTTTTTTGCGTAATGGTAAAAAGTCTCGTTTGCGAACGAGAAGGATAATAAGCTGATTTTTTTATCTTTTTTGTATATAGTTGCAAAAATGAAAATTCGATTTCGAAGGTAACAGAATATTTTTAAAATTAATTTTATATGAAAAATTAAATTAAAGCGATATAAGCTTCCAAATGAAATTTTATATCCTAAAACCGAAGTTTCGTGGAGACTGGAAAACTCATCGAGAATGCCAAATATTTGATCGAGGACTAATAAATTGCGAAACAATTTAAAAACCTAATATTCTTACACAATCACATTATAATACTCATACCGGAATCTGAAAAATTAGAGAGTGAATTCTGCCGAAGGCAAGTAAGGATTACTCAAGTATAACTGTCTTTTCGGGTTAGATTGGTAATTACAGATCAGTAAGATTTTAAATTTTAGATTTTCGTCACTGTATAATGTAAATATTTGCCCTTCTACATGGTACATTTATCGTATTGAGTAAAAACGGTATTAATTATTGTACAATAAAAGTTGTGATTCTACTAATTTTTGCATAAATGTTAAGAAATAATGTTAAGATTTATGTGCAGAAAAACCCGATAATGCAAAAGAAACGTTATAAGCCGACGATTCATTTAATTATAGAGTTTCTTTGATCACAATTTTAAGATGCTGTAATAAAGCGATGATTAGACTTTTCTTACGAGCATCTTTGGTAAGAAAAAATATTTAATTTTCCGCTATTAAAATTCGTTACACAGACAAAATTAAATTTAAGTGCCAAATTGCATTTCTAAAAATAAGATGAAAATTATCGAGAAATCCGCTGCTAAGGTGTTTCATTTGGCGAACCCTTTAATCGGTAGCACCACCTGCGGTAAAAACCTAAACTCGTATCAGCAGCTGCAGCAGTTCGCAATCGAAATCCCAGCAAATGATACGAGCGATACGCAAAATCGGGAATCGGTACAAGCGCTCGGGAGTCTCTGTCTTACCGATGGACGGTCTCGCGACGCCGGCAGGCAGGCCCGACCTCCTCACGAGCTCCTCGCTGAGGGCCTTGGTGAAGGCGTAGGTGTTGGGCTGATCGCCGAGGAGCTTCGGGGTCATGCTCTCCAGGACGTCCTCCGGCGTGTTCTCGACCAATTCGATTATTTTCTCGGGCGTCGTGTCCAGGTAATAGAACTTCTCCTCGAGTACCGACTCGCCGCAATGGCAGTACGCCGTCGATACGTGGACGAACGAGTCCAGTTTCTTCAACTGGAAAAGTTGGGAATTCAACGTATTTTTTAGCGAGAGAACTTTTTCCAGGTGCTCTTATTTAGTTGGTTCGATGTTGATAAGCTTATTAAAGCTTTTTTATTTGTTTCATACATCTATGTCAAAACTGTCAATATTCTTTTGTAAAAAAAGTAAAATCCATAATTATTATAATAAAAAATTAAAGTAACATAAATAAAGTATCGAAATCAAGGCAAGTAACTTCGAAAAAGTAATTCCCGTACTCAATTCAGTAGAAAAGTGCTGAGTTGAGTCAGACGTAGCGTAGCGAGCTTTCTTGCGTTTAAATCATTTGAACTATTTACTTTAAAATCAGTAGGCTGACATAAACAAAATTTTTATACTCTAAATATAAGAATCCAGTACTTTACATATTAAATAGATTTATTTTTAATATTATTTATTTTTATTCTAAATATAGGAATCCAGTACTTTACATATTAACTAGATTCATTTTTTTGCCGTACCGAAACCATTCTCCATTTTTCCTCAACGACTGCCTTAAAAAATTGTTTAAAGCTCGCTCGGACAAACAATGAAAAGCCAAAACCAACCCAAACCCACCGGGGAAGTGACATTATTCGTACCTGTTTAGCAAAAGCTATGACGTTGACGGTGCCTTTGGTATTCATGTTGATGGCAGTCTTGAGCGGCATATCAAAGCGCACGTTGGCCGCCAAGTTAATCACGACGGAGACATTGTTCTGGAGAAGCTCGGCGTCGGAGGCGGAAATCCCGAGTCCGGCGATCGTCGTATCCCCGGAAACGACGACTAGTTTTTTCAGTCTTTCGGGATGATTCTCGCGCAGCAGTCTGAACGGCTCTTGCTGAAAAGGAAGATTCGATTCGTGGGTGAAGGATATTCTCTTTGATTCTCGTTTTAATCGTTCCGAAGAATAATACAACGAACTACCGGTTGATTAGCGATTGATGATGGTATTGTCATTAAAATGCCGACAACGCGTTGAAATTTATGGAGTTATAAAGGCGACATTATTTATAGCCCGTGATTCAAAGTGAATCTTCGGAAATGCTTGTCGTTGCATTTTTGATGAGGAAATTAATAATATCTTCAAACGATTTTAAGACAATCCATAAATTTAAACGTCAATAAAAGGCTTACCGGTTTTTATAAAAGAGGCGTTTACAGATACGAAGTGAATGGCAATATAATTGTATAAAAAGTTACGCAATCGATTTTTCTAATTATCATTGATAAACATCAGCTGATTTAATGATGACGCTTAATTTTAGCAATGAAAACTGTCCTATAAACATTTACAAGTATTTGTACAAAATTCAATAAGAAGAGCAATAACAACTTGTAATGATAAAAAATGACATTCTTATTAATAATAATCCATATCTGCAGCTCAATTAGATCGTTCAATTACGTATAATTTACTATCAAATTGAATCCAAGATTTTACTCAAAGACAACAAAAGACTACTTCACAAATGAAAATTTAATAATGCTCGCTCATAAACAAGACCATATGATGACGCTTCTCGAAAATTGTACATCGGGAGATCATTTGGAACTCTGTTGCGATGACGCAAAAGAATCCCGCATTTTGACGCTCGAAACGTCAGTCTGCTGTGCAACGGAAACCAGGAATACCACCGTAAGCGAGATCTGCCTTCCAAGCGAGATTTATGGTTTGGTCTTATTAAATCGACACTTGAATCTTGCCACACTCCGGGTGTCCTTTTGCCCCTGTTTAGATTCGTTTAATCGATTATAACGACGCGAGAATTTTGATGCAATAAAATCAAAAGTAGAAAGTCGCGGAGTGATTAGTTTAAGTAATTTCTCGTTGCCCAAGAGTTTTCTCACGCTTACTTGCTAATTTTAGTTATAATCATGTGCAAATTATTGATAAAAAGAAAGGATTATGCGATGGAGGTTTTTTGTTGATATCCTTCTAATTGTTCACTCGTATTAGCAAAATTAACCATGTTCCGTAAATCTGAAATGCGCGAAAAATCAACTTCGACGAATGTAAATGTTCGTACGAAAGTGTAACGGGTTATTTGCACATAAACTTTGTGAAACATTTTGTTCAATCAGTTCGTATTTTAGCTATTCGATCGTATTTTACAATTTCTAGTCTCTGGCGTAGACTTCAATTTTAAATCAATGCGTGTTATTCAATACTTATTTTTATACTCTATATTTTAAAGTTCAGTCCAACAATGTAAAAGTTTTAAACTCCGACACTGCGGTTCGCTAAAAACCCGTTCCTATTCAGACATTCTAAGCAGGTCTGTCGCACACCGCAAACCAGCAATTTACATTTACGTTTTGTTGCTTATGTGCAATTTGCACTTGGATATTAAGCTTAATTAAAATTTATTTCTTTGAATCGTAAAATACGTCTGTAATTATTAAAATTTTGATGATAACTTTAAGTGATCATGAAAGACATCTTACATTCTGAGAAATTCTTACGTTCTTAAAAATTACCTGATTAATTATTTTTTGGTAAAATAAATAAAAATATTTATTATTTTCATTATCAGAAAATAGTAATTTTCATAAAATAATTACTATTCAATTTTTCAAAATAATTCAAAATATATATTAATAACCACTAATCGCTTCCATGCTGATACATTTCTCCCTTATTAAATTTCCTTTTAAAGTTGTTAAATATTGTTAATAAAATATCTAATTTATTAGGACTATTCCACAGCATCTCATCACGTCGTAATGTTAATGTGAAAGCAAGCATAAACGACGATTACAAGGATCGTCCGGGGACGCGATTTATTCATCAATGACGCATGAACATCAGTATAAAATGAAGGCAAGGGGTGAGAAGGAAGTAGTTCTCATTTCGCGTCTCTGACGATGAAATACCATTCGCGACGCTCGTCACTATGAGGAAAAACATTTCTCTTCTTCTCTTTTTCTTTTTCCTCAGTTAAATTTATTTATTTATTTTTTTTTAATAAAGCAAGAAGGGCAGTACTCTTTAAAAGGTCGGCAAGGAGTGAACAGTCCAAGATATAAAAATAAATAAAAATAAAAATTAATAAAATCTCTCTTCTTTTCTTTTTTTGCCCGCGAGCTAACAAGTAGCAGCAATACATTACATCACAATTGCAAATATTAATATAAAAATATTCTTGGTCTCTCAATTGGAAAAGCACAGAAAGCGCTCACCCTTCTTCCTCGAAACGAATCTAAACCTGCTTTACACGAAGCTCTTTATAAAAAGTTGCGCAACATCTTAGTGATCGCCATCACCACGTGCTTTATCGACTAGTTTAACGGCTTCGCAAATAATTCCGAGGCGGTTCAACGTGCAGCAGCTCACGTCGACCGGTCTCCGAAACCCAGACTTTCCTTGTACAGTTCTATAATTTTTGCCTCTTATTTTCGATTTGCTCGCGGGGATTCCCCCCCGCGCATGACTTGCGTCTCGTGGCATTGCGCGCGCAACGGGAGCAAAAAATCTCAAGGCAAAGGTGCAAAGGACTCGAGTGCTCGCTCCCAAGGCCCCGATGCGGACTTTCCTTTTCCTCGTGGATTCCGTGTATAACGAATTAATTTAGTGTCCTGTATTTTAAATAATGTAGTTCGCTTCGTTGCGAATAGGCTCTTTGTGCATTGAAGGATTATTTACATAAAAGCTGTTGATATATAATTAATTGACATTGAAACTTATTCCTTTTCTTTGAATATAAATGAAGCACGAAATTGCGCATAAGGTTCGTAAAGTAATCGTTATAAACGCGAGTATCTAAAATTATTCATTTTTCCTATTCTCCATAATAATGTTTAGGATTATTGAGAATATTCAAGACGAACCATCATCTTATGCAATAAGTATATAAAATTTATACAGTAGTGACGCATAAAATAAAGCACGTTTCGATTCTTCGAGTATTAATATTTATCGAGCAAATTTTATAACTCGAGAATTTTAAATTTTAATTAAAACGCTTGAATTAAAATTTTCCGTAATTTGAATATTTATGGGCAATGTTTGTAGTACGCAAGAGCATGACGCAGTGGTATTAAAAATTTTTAGTCATCGGGGATGTACGCGGAGCGTCAAACAGGGCCTGACGCCTTTTACTGGGTTTCCTCGTATTTAATAACCGCCGGGCGCAATGCAGATTTTCTTTGTGCGAAAATACGCACTTTCGAAAGCAACATAGATTATTATCATTTATGAATAAAAAAAGTGCATTGACTCTATTATCTGGACGCACGACAATGGCGAAATATTTTAAAAGCGGAAATTGAATTCTTTATTGTAAGAGTTCAAAACTCCTGCGATTTTGCCAAATCATGAAAGATGCGAAAAATGTGAGGTGGATAAAATATTATGCAATTAAATTGTAACAAAGATAACTGTGCGGGTTTTCAATCAATCACCATGAAAACTATGCATTTTTATCTAACGACCGAGTCATTATGTTTTTTGTAGGTTTTAGGGTAATGACTTTTCTAGGTTCAGAGCAACATTAATGAAAAGCGATATTTTAATGTAAAATTTATTAAATTATTTCCTTATAAATAAATTCTCATATTTTCATATTATTCGTGCGTAATACTGTAAAATATTACATCGAATTTTATGACCTATTCGACTGTATATTCTGCAGGTAATATTCCTTTTAAAAATTAAATAAAATTTAAACCTATTCACTTTAGCTACACAATCTTTGCGAGAACATACAACTTCCGGGCAAAAATTGAAATTAATTTTGCACAGTACAAACCTGTATTAGTTGGGACAATCTGCTTTTTGGAGATACACCTTTCTTATCTCTGATAACTGCGAAGATTCGCCCGACATCCGAGCAGCTCATGAGTAATTTTGCCAGCAGAAGCTTGCCCATGAATCCCGTGCCACCGGTAACCAAGACATCTCTGTCGCGGAACCATTGAGGAATCGTTGGTTTCTCCGAACTCGTGTTTGACATTTTTAAATTTAATATAACTTAAATTGAAATAAGCTCCGAGTCCTAGAAGCAAAGAGTTTTAATTTAAAAAAAAAATATTTTTTAACGTATTTTATAATGTTGGTTTTATACGAAAGACAGAAAGCTGTTTGAGATATTACCCATTGAGCATTTTTCGAACATAAAACATTTTTTATATCGAAATGTATTTCCTATAAAAGCAATTCAAAGCCAGAGCTGAGTAATCGGCAAATAAGTTTTACACCTTTCGAAACTTGTCTTAAGAAATATATTCTTGTGATCACCAAGTATCGAAGAATTCATATTTATATTTCATAATTCGCTACTTTGATTAGACCTTCGGAAATTTCGTGAGTAAACCCAGTTGATCAATAGTTGTCTATCATAACAGAAGGTGAAATCTTTCAATCCAGGATTAATTTTAGTACCAATTTCTATAAGAAGATGAATAACACCGTATCGTTCTAAACACCAAGTTAACCTTGACAGACATAATGCTTTGTGTACCTCGGCATTCGGGCCGAAAATGCATGCGGATGAAAGTAAATATACAGTGATTCACGGAGGCGTAACGACAGAAACCATTAAAATTCCCGGCGACTCGGCGAGGCCGTAACTTTCTGATGCCCAAATGCCAAGGCCGCGACGTAACTGAAAAAGCCATAAGACAAGCCAATCTTTGCCATTTACAATCATCTGCCAGACAGAAATTCGCGTGGCGTTGTGTCACGTTTCGTTGAAAGGCGAACCCTCTTCGTGATCGGTTTCTTAAAAGGTAACAAGTAGCAATAAAATTTATGACGGTTATTTGAATAGGAAATTTGGAGATTCGCCTCGATCGGCGATGAATGGCTTATTTTTTACGATGTCTCTCGATGATATACTTTTGCGTCCTTTATCCGAGCTACTTTCAAAATTTGTTTGAATATTTCAATTAATCAAACAAACTTCAGTTATTATTTAATTAACTAGCCGGTGAATCAGAAAAACTGGAATTTTTCAACCACGAAAGTGACGAATCGTGTACATAAAAAATTTGCGGTAGAAGTCAATTATTATCGAGACGCGCGAAGAAAAGCAAAGCATCATATTTCTCATTACATACGCATTACAAAAAGCAATTGAACCATCGTTATTAGAATCGCTTTTCGAAACGGAAAATCCTCCAGCCCAAAAGCTCCGCTGCTTCCAGGAAAGCAATTAGCCGTCGCGACAGACGAAAGGCCATTACAAGTCAAGCGACAATTTTGGTCGGCGAGTTTTCCATGACTCCTATAATATCTACCGCCGACGTGCTTTCGAGCTTGGGTAAATCCAGACGCACACGATGTGCGTTCGCCCGTACTGCCTGTAATTTCCGCGCGAGGCTAATTATTTCCCCCGCGGCGAACTGTAATTTAAGCAGGCGCGTATCGATTATTTTGTAAAATGCCGGCTGGCTCCGAAGCGCCGAGTCCGAAAATCAATTAAAACGAACGGTTTCCCTTTTTCTATTGTCTGCGATTGATTGTCGCTTAATTCAATTGGCTTTTTCAATTGTCTTCGGGTACATGCCAGTTGGGTTGACGGCTAAAAGGCCGTTTAGAGAATAATTGCATCTGAAGTTAAAAGTGCCTATTTTCGGTTGTTCATTAAGGTTTTATTTTTTCTACTTTCCATCCAGTGATTATAGAAAAAACGGTAAAATAACAGTGTTTATTAAATTCGTTTGCATTTCTGTTGGTTAAGTGCGTTTCTTAATGGGTATCGACAAAAAGTTACTTTTCCTGTTTTTTTTTTCTCGTGTTCCTGTTTTATTTCTCAGCTAATATCAATGAGCCGCAAAGCAAGTTATTTTTTGTACAATGTCTAGATAAAAATTTCAGGATTCAAACCGCATACTTAAGTGCACTAAATCAGTCTTTTTAACTTTCCGGATTTCGTAAGCCCCGCAGAATTGCAATGAGGCTACGAGAACCGCACGTCTAAACTTCTGGCCTCCCCATAAAAAAGCAGCCTTTTTCGTACTTTTTACGGGATGCCTCGAATTTCGTAACCCGCCGCGCATATAAAAACGCACTAACTCAACGCGTCTTTAAATGCACCTCTAATGAAATAACCAATTGGAAATTAAAACTAAATTAGTGCCTCGAGCGCAGAGCAAAACGCTCGCCCAATCCCAATAGATTGCGTCGCTTGTAACACTTTTATTTTTTTCCGTACCGAATGATCGAGCAAAGCGCGCCAGCTCTTAAATTCTTGCGGTGCGCGCATAACTTTCCCGCACGAAAACGGCGTTGCCTCATTAGGAGTCTATATTTTCTGCCGGCCCATAAGTTCATATCGACGGGAACGCCACGAAAGCCGGTCGGGCAGCTTTGATTTTTCTAAGGCCGATGGGTTTGTTTGGCTATTTCGTTTCAGGGTATTATATCTGACCTCTGTGCGAGCAACGATCGAACTGAATTAAAAATTTTCCGCTGCTTCTGGGGTTTCTTTGCAGACTCTTAAAAGAGAACTCTGGAGGAGATAATTAGATGCGTCGTCAGGTCCGAATGTATTATTCGACACGTCGTCGTGTGAATTCGATGCTTGTTTTAATTATACGGAACCTCGCATTTATTTGCTTTGTTAAATGTAATTTAATCGGTTGGCAATTTAAATAAAATTTAAGTTGAAGTTGGCTTTCTTACTGTTTTGAAGAAGGTTTTATCTTTCTTTTTTTTTAAATAAGAGGATAAAAGTAATAATTTAGATTTTAATTTTAGCTGGGAGCTTTATTGAATGTCGACTTTAGTGCTTTGCTTGTAAAAACAGCTAATGACGACTGGTACCTGTATCATTTAGGCACTTTAATTGAAAAATAAATGAAAACGATTATTTTTTGTTATTAGTTACATTGGTTTTGTTAACATATTATCCATTAACTTAGAGTCAACACCCGAATGTTATTTATCGAAAATAGCCAAAAGTTCGTTTATTACTTCTTTGTCGAATCTCGTCGATTCTCAACGAGTCTTACCTGTACAAGTATAGTTAGCGCGTTTACACGGAAGTTACGAAATCCACAGCAGAATCGCATACTATTATTGCTCAATAATTTTAAAATATACCTATCAGATAAAATAGTAAAATCACGTAATCCAATCTAATCTGTCAAGTTGATCTCTCGTCGATGTGAGCCAAAGCGTTCTAACGAATCGGGCAACCGGTTTAATTGTAATAATTATATGTTTATACGAAGGTTTTACCGATTGTAATGCAATACACTGGAAAGTACGTTTTCATTTGAGCGCTTAATGAAATTGCAAGCTTGTATGATCTGCACCTCAACAGGAATTTACAATTTTCATTTTATTTCTGTTAATAAAACTCCGCTCTTTAGCCCGCTTATTTACATAAATTTACGCTGGCTTATGCCAATTTTGATTCAAGCTTAATTCAAATTTTTCTGCAATAATTGATTACGCCTCCTGTTTTATAGATAATCACTAGCTTCCAAAGGTCTCTAAATTGCACGTCTTTACAATTATAAACACAATTATGCAAGAACTCTAAGTTTGCTTACCTCGCGACCAACTTCTCCAATAATCCGAGCCGAAAAATCGAATTCAAGCACCCGTAAGCACTTTCGATCTTTGACCCCGATCAGACTGAAAATCGCTTTAAAAAAATGTGGACTAATCTAGGTAACAGGAGAAACAGGGGGCAAATAAACGCAAAGCACTTGGAATCGGTTCACCGTATTATCGATACGTATATCACAGACGCGGACGGAAGCCCATTCAAGCTCCTGCGCGGCACGTTCGGGAGCAACTGGGAGAGCACGCTTTTAAAACATCGGTCAGCCCCGATCGGCAGTCGACTGAGCCGCCGCCGCCTGTCTCTCCGCGCTTTATGCGTTGGCGAATACCGAGCTCCCAGTCAGGGGATCGTTCACGCACTCCTGTCTTCGTCGATGCTGAGAACAATTAGGCGGTTAATTAAAGTGCACGGATTCGTAATTAATTGTATGTTTAGATTTTTATGTAAACAGTTGTTCCAATCCAGTTTCTTAAATTCCAAATATAATGTCTTACCAAAAAGTGAAAGAAAATAATTTTTAAGCAGATAAATTACAAATACCGTTGCTAATATTCCATCTTTTTAGGTACAGAATTTAGGCTTTTTCACGAATGGCTTAAAAATTTTTTAATGTTTTATCATTCATGTTCTTAAAACGATTTACATCAAAAGTATACTGGTAAATCAACAACAAAATAAAATTTTTCGAAAATAATGTTTTAAGCCATCACTTTTTAAGTTTTCTAAATTTGTGTATGGAAAATTTTTCCCAAATTTAGAATAACTCAAATTTAAAAAAATTTATTTTATAAAAATTTGAGGGTCTAAGACCATCTTAGGTAATTTTAATAATTCTACACATGCTTTCAAAGTTTATTTAACTAAAAAAAAAAACAATTAAATTTCAGGCAATTTTTATAATTTTAAAAAATAACGAAATGCTACAGTGAGCAAAAAGTTCTACGTTGCATAAAAAAACATTTAAAAAAGTAGAGAAATTGAAATATCATTACATTTAGAATAGAATTCCTGCAGATCTCATTGAACTATATTTTAAAATTTTAATTAACGAAGTACAAATGTAGCACTAGACTGAACGATAGAAATCAGTTATGGACTAAAAATATTTTAAACAATAACAACATTTTCGAGATAATTAATTTGATAAAAAAATAAATAAAAGTAACATTTTAGTGTCAGAAACTTTGTAGAAGAGTAAAATAAAGTAGCAATAAAAAGAAAAGTAAAGTAAAACGAGTAAGCGGAGCAAGTCGCGGAAACGTTCTAACGCCCAGGGGTTTCATGTTTCAATTTCTTGTTGGGCGCACGGATTTATTGTTGGAAGAATTATTTATAATTTTTAAAAACTCCCCCGGGTCGTGTGGTTGTTGGGCGCACGTTTTTATTGTTTAAAAAATTGTTTATAATCTCTAAAGCCTCCCCCGGGCTACGTGGTTATTGGGCAGACGTATTTATTATTTGAAGAATTAATTATAATGTTTAATATCTCCCTCGGGTGATGTAGATGTTGGGCGTACGTTTTTATTGTCTAGAGGGTTATTTATAATGTTTTAATACTCCCCCTGGCTACGTGGTTGTTGGGCGCACGTTGCTATTGTTTAAAGAATTATTTATAATGTTTAAAAACTCCCCCAAGCTATTTGGTTGTCGATGAGCTTGCATGTTAAGAGGATCGATCGTCTAGTGTCATTAAAGATGAAATATATTTTCTGAAAGCACAAAATACGCGCAAGCGATTGCACTTAAAAAAACCGTTAGTTCTGTAATTTTTATGTTTATAGAAAAACAATTTTTAATTTTTTTTCAGCACCCGAAATTTAATTTTTGATTTTTAGAAAATCTAAACGAAGCACAATTTTTTTGAAGATGTATTTTGAAAACGCAAACAAAGCACAATTATTTTGATTGAAAAAATTCCTGGATTTTTTATATCGGGTGCCCACTTCAAGGAGCTCAGTAATCCTATATGATGCTTACACAGCCTTGATAAGATTTAATACAAAAGCTAATCAATGAACTACAATCGATAATGCAGATTCACATAATAATTCCTCTATTCACCGAGTGATGGCTTCACAAGGATTAGTATCCAGTAGCCAAGAAAGAGGGGCACGCGTTGGCTCAAGTGGTTAAGGCGTCTTAATTGCTTCCCGATCAGAAAAATCTTAGGGCTGCCCTAAGTGTACATAAGGGCCTTTTCAGAAATTTCAGGGCCTAATAAGGCGGGTTGCGGTATATTACACGAGGCCCTGATTTACTAACAATTGCTATTTATGCTCTGCAGTAAAATTAGGCAAATCTGGACTTTTTATTAAGGTACTGGCCTCATTTTCTAAGTTTATGCGATGTATGTACTTAATTTACTTAACTTAAAAAACATTATAAGTCAATTGTAAACATATTAGCAATTGATTTTATTATAAGTAAGATTTTTTTGAACTATAATAATAAGTTTTTTATTACTCTAGTAATAAATAATAGTCAAATTAATAGTGATAATTAGAAATTCTTTAATTAAAC
>UCOL01001226.1:0-40275 GCA_900474335.1 Ormyrus nitidulus
TTTCTACGTCGAACGACTAAAATAAACTAATGAACCATTGCAGAGTGAACCTTATATAAAAGACTGTACAACAAAGAGGAATCCTAATAATAGTTTACATCCTTATTGCTATCTTCACTTCAAAAATAATAAAGATAAGGGAAATTTATGCACAAAAATTGTTAAAAAGAATCGTCAAAATTATGTAAGGTGCAGCAACCATAAATTTATATTTAAAAAAAATTTTAATAAAAAATTTAGTACAACGGCAATTTGGTTATTCCTAAATTTTATTACAATTCAAATTTGAATAGCACCTGAAATTAATTTTATGTAAATCACATAACATTGCAGATGTTACATTAAATTTTTCTTTTAAGTTTATCGAAATTCATTATTTTAAGTTTATTCAATTCAATTCAAATAATTGTTTCGTTTTATTAATGGTTTAATATTTTATTTTAAAAAATTTAACGAATCTATCTTAAGACACCTCTTTTGGAATATTCATATGTAAAACAAAATAATTTTGCTCATTTACCTGGCGCCTCTACTTGAGGCCCTTCGTTCGCTGATTGAGATCCGTTTTAAAATTTTAAATATACTCAAAATTAATTTTAGTTTGTCATAAAAAATCAGTGTAAAAAATATGATAATAACATATTAAAAAGATACATTACAATCCACGTCTGAGCTATCCGAGCTATCTGAGCTATCCGAGCTATCATCCCAGTAATCATAGTCAAGGTCATGACAAAGCCCGTCCCAGAATAAAGAACAACACTGCACCTCATAAAATGACAGTAAAATAAAAGAAAACAAAATCAAGGTAAGCTTCATCTTTTATATTTTAAACTTGCAAGGAAATGAAAAGGCAACTAATGATAATGCTAACAGACACAGTCTTTTAAAAGACGCCACAAAGGCGACATAATGATAGAAATACTATCAAAACTGTGACTTGGCATAAATTATAATTTTACAAAAGGTGTGCTTTAAAAAATATTTTGCGATTACCTATTGTGATTCTTAAATGAACTAAAAAAAAAATAAAATTTAATCTAACATTGAATATTCGTTGTTTTCTATTCAAAGTGGCTCTAAAAAAATATCTTCCGACTTTGAATAGGAAAGTTTAACTTAAATAAATCCCCGATAAAAAATGCAGTCACGTTTTCAAATTAAGGCAATCCAATATCAATGCCACGCAATTCAAACTCTAACCATCCAATTATTCGTCTATCAAAGCGACGAAGCAGCGAGAAAAGCTCGAAAAGTAACTGCCGATTGAAAGTTCAGCCTGGGGGGTCGATTCGGTTACAATTTGGCTCTTGCGGCGAAAACCCGCAGCATTCGTATACGATCGCGTTTTATCTAACCAACATGCAGCGGAGATGAGGCGCATCATAACGGTCGCGCGAGGCACGAATGTCCCGGCAATCTTAAAAGCGATTGGACACGTGGAGAAACGGAGAGAAAGAGAGAGAGAGAGAGAGAGAGAGAGAGATCGACTGTGTGTGTGCGCGCGTGTAAGACAAGGGGAAAGCGTAGAGAGAAGGCTTTTCAGTTCGATGCGCGCGGGAAAAAATCGTAAAAGGCCCGTTTATCGACGGCCTCTTTCTATCCCGAGAGCCGCTCGTGCGTTTATCGCCGCGCTCGTCCAACAAAGGACCGTCTTTATTGTTCTGTCTTATGGATTCTGGAAATGCAGAGCTTGGAAAGGGAGCTGCGAAGAATATGTGTGCTTGGTCAATTATTTATTGGCACTTGGATGACCGTGGCGGTCGATATAGCCGCGGAAGCTCTTTCATTGGCTATACTTTTTTTGAATAGTGAATTATTTTCTCGCTGCGCTGATATTGAGAAATTCGTCGAAGATGGTAAAAAGCGGGTGACACGAGAATCGTGACAAGTTTTTTAGAAGTGAAAAATCATTTTTTAAATTATATTTTAGATAGCAGAGTCGGAAATTTAATCAATAAGGCAAAAATAATAAATGTACTAATCTAAATTCTCGTATAAATCTTGTTTTATTATCAGGGTACGTAAAAACGTACCATTACTCTTTGTACGCCTGTCATAATAAATAATGAGAAACATATAAATTTAAGTTTAACTTTTTTAATACTTTATTGAAGTCCAGCACTTTCAAGAAATATAAGAGTTTATGCAGCAATATTCAAACACTACTCATTTAAAGTTATTAGGATTATGATATACTTATTATTTACAATTTGGAAATAGAATCTTATTTTGATAGAATTATCTTTATAAAAAATCTTTCAATTAGTTGACGCTTCCATTTTACTAATTTTTAATTAAATTGTCAAGATAATTTTATTTTTGAATATTCCTTTTCAAATTATTTTCATTTTAATCGCCACCCTTTCAACTTTAACGCTTTTTACCTCCTGCTGTTTCAAAATTAACTTCAACTTCTGCCCCTTTCTCTTTACTTCCTCCCGCATTCTTTTCTCGTACAAGTATCGCGGTTGTACATTACAAAAAGCTATTTGAAAAAAGGATTTACGAGGGACTAAGAAGATTAAAAAAAAGCGCCAACGCTTAAAGTACGTTACTGTTACATTTTGTTACCAAATAAGTAAAAAAAAAAGACGATTTAAATGCTACAGTCAAAATCCGGTCTGCTGTTTCGATCGTCAAAGTAATTAGCGTCGACTGGTACGGCACTTGGCAGAGGTGTTCTTTTTTCTCAGCCAACGTTCAAGCTCGTTTTTTTGCGGTATAGAATTTTCGGTAGCACCGCAACTGATGTCACTTCTTCGAATCGCCTTGTTCCAGATCGCCTTCCGCAGATTTGCGGTTTTTACATTAATTTTTTGCGCTTTCAGAAAGTTTGGCAATCAAACGGAACGAAGGTTCGCGGATGGCAAGCTTCTTTTAAATATTTATCAGTAGCAGGATTTTCACAAATATTTTACCTTCATTTCGAAACCAAACTTTTAAAAAACCACGTACGATCCAATCTTTCCATTAACAAACACATCTATACATATACAGTCTAAAATCCGAACGAAACTCCAGCAGCGTTCAAAGCGAGCGGAAACCTCCGCCGAGAAAAATGCCTCCGAATGCAGCACCTCTTTGACAAGCGCGCGGCTGCTAAAGGCCAAACGAGAGAAGAAAAAGCAGAGGCGCGAAATGCACGCGATGCAGGCAAAACCGCGGCGGCTCCCGGTGCCAAGGTATCTCCGGGCACACTTCAAAACACGAAATCAATTCTCGTCCGCCTGCAAGGATGCGAGCGGCGCTCGAGTATGCAAAGCTCCGCTTTATTTATAAGCCTGCTCCCCGCGGCCCGCCGACGCCGAAATACTTTCGGTTTCGTGCACGGAGAATATATATATAGGTGATGTTGTCGATGAAATTTCAAAGTAATAACGGAAATTAAGTCGACCTTGGAAACGAGCCGAAACGCAGTCTTAAACTGCATCCACAATGAAAGAGAAATCGAGAGAAAATAGCAGCGCGCATTTGGCGGGGCTGGAAAGGGAATGAAGGCAAGAATGCGAGGAGTAAACGCGAAGGAAAGAGAAATGTGTGCCAGTCGAGCAAGAAATCAGGGGACTTTGAAGAATTTTCGAGCAATTTGTTAGGGTGTCTCGCTACATTTTTCTCCTCTTACATACTTAATCTCGCGGTGACGCTCTATTTTTGTCTTAGTCAACACAAAATTATACTTCAAAGTTTATAATACCGCGAATAAGAGCTTTTATATTCAATTTAAGAAACGAGTTAACACTGTTATTAATAAATCCTTCTTTGCTTGTTTTTAGGTAAGTCAAAGCGGAGACGACCCTGTCCTTTTAAAGTAAGCACCTCGGCGTGTCGGTAAGTGAGGCAAACACCAGAAAAATCGAAACGACAAGCAGTATTTCTACGTTAAAAATCCAACCAGTAACCCCAGCGCAACAATCCGCGCGCCATCACAATACCGGCAAGTGTCGTCCCCCGCTGAAAAGCGAGAGAGCGCCGCCGGTAGCTTGTCCCGGCCGCGCCTCGAGCCTAATTGAATCTCCGGCCGTCGCTCGTGAATTACGACGTCGGCGCTGATAAACTCGCGCGAGTCGCGACCCCTCGGACCTCTCACCTTGGCCCTTTGAGGCGTACCGCCTGTCGGCGCTGCAAAAGTCGCGCCCCCCGCTCTCGAGCGTCGTAAAAGCCCCGCGCCGCGTCCGATCGCGCGAAATCGACTCTGACCGATATTGCTGGAACGTATTGTATTGCCGACGGCGGCCTCTTTTTTCCTGGATCAATCTGCTTTGTGGGCTTTATGCGGCTGCGGCTAATTGCACGATGCGAACTTTCATTAGCGGAGCGCGGACACTTGAATTTTACGAGTTTTGTTTTATTATAATAAGGTAACTAGTTTTGAACGCGTTATATCGCAGGTTTTATTTAAATATATGGCTCCAAGTCTGTTAACGTACCGTCGATGTATCATTCATAACTATTGAATTCTTCTTTGCAAAAACAATAATCCGTCGCAGCTGATTAAAAAAACTATTATACCATTGTCATACGTTAGAAAACAATTGCGCGAAGATTTATTTCACCCCACCTGCCGGGCAGATCCCCCGCCAAACGCGATCCCCCCGTCCCGAGTTATAACCCAAAACCCGCGATAAAAGCGACCCCTCAAGCAAATAAAACTAAAATATTTTCCGATCCAAATTGGAAAGTCGCGCCGGGCAACATCTGGACCGAACGATCCTCGAGTCGACTCCCCCGTCCGAGTGAAAAGAAAAAAAAAACAAAGAAAAAAAATTAAATCAGCGGCCGAAAAGCGAAGCCGAGCGCCGAACCCGAGTAAATTAGGCTCGTTAGCTGGGACTGACTCCGCTGCTAATCGGCCATTCTTCACCCTAATCGGCTGCCCCCTTTCCTCCCGGTTCTCGGGCCGGGGGGTAGTTTATTCCGGGGACGGCCGAGTTTTCCCGGGGAAATCGAGCGACGAGAGGAGAGCCGCCGAGCTAATCAAGGAGTTTTCTCCGCGCGCGTTTGTATCGGACGATTAGCGCACTTACGCTAATTGAGTTTCTTTGCGCCGCGCGACCGCGGCCTTTTTTCGTTTATACTCTCCGCCCGGTATTGACTTTCCTTTCGTTCCTGCGGCCTGAGAGCGTCGGTGTTCGATAATTGTTACCGGGTAGCGGCGCGACTTTCTTTCGGGGGGATATCGCGATCGCGAAGTATTTCACGGTGGTATTTAACGCGTTTGGAAAGGGACTTTTGAAAGTTTCGTAAATTAAAGGAGGAGGTATTTCCGTTAATTAGATTCAGCTGAGTTTACGAATATGGCTGGTTTTTATTGCGAATTCAAGTGGTGAGAAATGTCTTATAAGCCCTGCGTAATGCTGTAACCAGAAATTTACGGGCAAATTAATTGGGAAATTTCTTTTACGCATCCCGCGATGGTGGGCTGAAAAAAAAGTAACGGATTATCATCGGCTCGCAAGGTTAAAAAATAAATTATCAGACTGCATTATTGAAAGATTCGCGGGACAAAAGAGTATTTCGCAAGTTAGCAAAGTACCTCCAAGTAAATAAAAAGCAAATTAAATTGGAAGGTGCAGCCGAAGTGAAAAGTTATAATTTTTATCTTTAATAGCTCGTTCAAATCCGTTACTCTCGACGCTATTCCTTCTTCTCGCTTCCAGTTTCTCGTAAACAATTCCGTCATTTAAACCCTCGTAACGCGGCGCGTTAAAATTATCGTTTTCGCGATATAATACACTTGCCGAAGAAAAGAACGGCGCGGAGAGAGAGAAAGGAGGCGAAGCGAGAAAACGGAATTTACAGCCGCAAATATCACTTATCAGCAGCGCGAACCCCTTTTCACTTACCACCGTGTAATTACCGATTAATTGAATTTTAATTGCAGTTTTAAGCACTGCCACATTCGCCGCTGAGGCCAATTTCAGCGATCTTTCGAAAACAATGATTCATCGAATTAAATTTGGAAGACGATAATTTATCTACAAAGGCACAATGTTTGAAGGAGAAAAATTTCAAATATTCTGTACAAAGCGATCAGAAACTACATCCTTCGTGGTATTAAACGTTAAATGGATGCAGAACAAAAAGCCGTAAGGGTATATAGGCAAAATTCACTAAGCGGAGTAAAAACTGAGAACAGCTCTATTAACTAACATTAAAGAGAGTTAAGGTGATTTTAAGGCTGATAAATAATAAATTCGAAGGTAACTCTCCTATCTCTCTCTCTCTCTCTCTTTCGGGCGCAGCAGCGCAAGAGAGAAATTCTCTTTGTTGCGATAAAGCCCTTAAAAGGGGTTGAGAGCCATAAAACAGATATTCTAAGCCTTTAAGCTCTTTAGGGGTGTATTTAACCGGGACACCAGTCGATTTTACAGCGATAAAGTCGAACCCTAAAGATGCGTAAAGATAAGAATCCCGCGTCCTTTGTTGGCCGCCGCCGTCCTTTCCCTCCTCCTCCGTTCGTCTATGTACTTACCTAGTCTTTTTTTTTCGCCGGTAAAGCCACTCGTAAAGTAAAGAGCTTTGAGCATTGCCTGCGTCGAATTTCGGGGTTATTGTGCGAGTCTGGATCGCTTTCTCTTATCGAAGGGTTGTTTAATCGAAATATTATGGGTTCCCCGTCTGATTTGCATGGGTTAATAAAGTTGACTGTTTCTTTCTCACGAGATATAAGATTCTTATAAATATGCAGACGAGCTTAATTGTAAAACACGGTAAACGAGAATAGTAAAATGTATGAAAAATCTTTAACACATTCAACTGGAAGATAGCCATCACTCAGAACAATTTCTCCCGAGATTTATTTTGAAATAAAATTCTCGTAGAAGCTCGTAAAAAAGGAAAATGTTGCGACTCGAGAGTTTACAGTTACATTTTTGACAGAAGCTTAACCAATAGCCAACCGAGCGCTTGCAATAAAACAAAATAATAATAAAAAAAAAAGCAAAGGCGCTCGACAGAATATTATACATGCACGCCTAAACTTTCCTCCTCCTCCTTTATTTTTTTGTGAGGCCTGCTTTTTTCGAGGAAAAGCAAAATAATTCAGAGTTTATTAAACGTTTAAAGAGGCGCGCCGGGCAGTAAACGTCGCGCTGTAAATAACCGATAGAAGCTCGCGCTCCTCTCGAGCCCTGCACGCGTCAAAAGCCATTTGCATATCTTCGGCCGCCGCCACGAATTCTCCTCTCGCTGACGTCTGTATTTCTCTTTCTCTCTCTCTCTCTCGCCGCGGATGAAATGAAAGCGCCACGGCGCGCGACAGGCTCTTTCTCGCCTATCGTCCGGCAATTTTAAATGCCTGCAAAGAGTCGGGTTATGGGACCGCGAACGTACATTTGTAAGCCGGGCAGACGCGCGACGGAAAGTAAAGTCGGTCTGTTTACGGGCCGGTTTGAGGAATATTGAATAATATGTGGGTTTTGATTGTTTAACGACCTCTCTCGAGTCTTGAGCGCCGCTTTGATAAATTGTAAGAAGCTCTTTTCTTATTTTAATTTCGGTATTGCCATTATTTTCCACCAGCGCGCGTACGAGCTTTTGTCGCTCTAATGGTTTCTGCGCGACGGTGACGTCAGGCTTCGAGCAATTTTAAAACACCGCCGTTACTCGAGCGTCAAGAGCGGTGAGTTCGCGACGGAAACGTATTGCTCGCGAGGAAAAGATTTACAACTTCTCTCAAAAAAAAAAGAAAAATTACGAATCTACATTTTGAGTTGGCGCCCTTTCCTCTCGCTGCACCGTCTTATACATCCTCCCGTCGACTCGGAGCGGGCGGCCGGTAATTAGCAATCAAAGCAGGCCGCGGCACGCGACACGTGGGGCAAATTAACGACGAGGCAGTCTTTCGGCAAGCGACTGAAGATGCGATCGCGCCCGGCTTCTACACACTGCGATACGTTGTTGGGTAAGCAGTGCTGCGCCTTTGAGCGTCGAATGTGCGCAGCAACGGTGTGCCGAATTATGGGAGGGAGCTGGAGGCTTTTTCCGGCAAATCTCTGCCTGGATTAAGAGATTTTTATTTTAAGATTGGGTAAAGGTTAAAGTATTATGAGGAATGTAACTTTTTAATTATTTGGATAGAAGTTTTGAGTGGGGGTGAAAATGTTTTTCAGCAATTTTCGCTATAAGATTAATAAAAATTATTGAACCTGCAACAAATTTTAGTATATAACATATTCATAGACGCGAGTCATCGACTTATTGACGCGTAAATGGTACATAGATCAGAGTACTGTCGCTCTCCATCGAATTAATTAACTAAATCAAAACATAACCGATACGATCTTACAAGCAATACCGATAATCTGCGAAATATAATGATCCGTTCCTGCAAATATGAGATCACAATTCAATCACCACTTAATTCGTCCGTCCATTCATAAATCAAGACTGCGCACAATATCTGCTTCCTCGTTTCACCCCCAGCAAGACACTGCAATGCCCATTTCAAAACGATCCGCGATTCCTCGAAAAGCAGCCGACACTCATTATTCCACTCCCCCCGGGCGAAATTAATCCTCTTCATCGATTAACATCCATCCGACGGCCCGAGCAAAACCGAGGAAAGACCCAATCACGCCGATCCGCAGAAAAGCAGCCTCCCTTTCCCCGGCGCGGCGCTTGGATAATGAAAAAAAGCCCGGGGAAGATAAGGAAGAACCGGCGCATTTTAATCTCGCGAGTTACGGGCCGACGGGCCACCGCCGCCGCCGCCTTGATTGTCTCACCTCCTAGCTGGGGATCCTCGGCGAAATAGGTCATTAACGCAAATTGGCTCCGCCCGCCGCCGCTCTCGGCTAATAAGGCGAAGAGAGGAAGGTGGGCATGCTTTATATACACACGGGCTCGGCGACGATGCTCTCTTTTCGCTCGACGACCGATGACGCACGCCACAGCTGGACGCGCCGCGAAAATATCGTGGCTCGTTAGAGGCACGCGCTAGCTGCCGAGTAGGCGAAGGCGCGGATTGAGCGCACGATGACTGCTGCTCTCGCTCGTCTGGGTTTTACACGCCTTTCGTTTTGCTCTCGGACAAAGAAACTTGTTATTACTCTTATTATTTGAATGACGGCTATCTAAAACTTACATAAAAACTGAAAACCACTCGACCGAACGCCGCGTGAAATATTGAGCCCAGCCGACGAAAACGACGAAACGAGCGTATATATTAATTAAGAGAAACCTCGAGCCCGAAGCCGAAGGCTAAAAAGAGAGCGCGATCGCCGGCCGCTTGCTTTGCCCTCGTTACATCACGAAAGCTCGCCGCTCGTGGTTAAAATCCAGCTCTCTCGCGCTACTACTCGCTCCGGCAAAAATGAAGGGCTCGGCGATATCCGCGCTGCGTACAAAAGAAGGAGTATGTATATATAGCTCGACGATACGCGGATCCCCCGATGCTCATCGCCGATCGCTAATGAATATCGAATAGCGGCCGAGAGAACTCGAGCGCACCGGCCGCCGTAATGAGCTGAAGTATATATATATCGACGAGCGCGATTCGCGAACTATATAGGCGAGCTTTTTCGACGAGGAGGTGAGAGCGCGGTTGCGCACGTTCGGTTGATGCGTTGCCTGGGAATTTGATCGGGAATGTTGGGAGGCGCGGCGAGTCGGTGGAGTTGCGCTGCTTTTAATTTTGATGCGCGGAAAGTACTGTGCGGAATTACTATTTCATACGTTCTCGTATACGAGTAAACAGATTTTTTTTTAATTATTGGTACAGCAATACGTTTCTTAAATTAGCGACTGTGCATTAATTAGTTTTTTTTTATTAGAATTGATGAGAAAATTAAACTAAAAAAGTATATTAGCTAATTTATAAATTACTACTTATGACTCTAAAATTTGCCTGCGATAAAATTATGCGAATGAAGCTAAAGTCGCTAAAGTCGCTATAAATGCAATAAATTTTGCTTCAACTTAAAGTCTAAAAATAACAAAATCCAGTGAGAAATCCTGAGTATGTGTCCGGAGCACAGGAAGCGCAAGAAGGTTCTTAGGTCAGACAGTCGTCCGCGATGTGTCGATCTGAACTGATTATCCAGCCATTATTCGACCATCATTCAGCTAACAATTGACCATTAATTAGCCAATATTCAACCGTTATTCAGCCAATATTCGACCATTATTTGACCGATATTCAACTGTTATTCAGCGATTACTCGGATATTATTCGGTGAATACTCAACCATTATTCATCCATTATTTGACCTTTATTCGGCTATTATTTGGCCAATATTCAACCAATATTCGTATCGTATAATAATCAACCATTAAATTCGGATTTCATTGTGTTCCGGTTGACTTTGCTTTTTATTCAATAGCTCAAGGTGGCTACTGGCTCAAATAACCAAATCGCCCAAGGTGATCTGTTTATTAATATTTTTTATATTAAAAAGATTACTTGATTTATTTAATTTAAACGCTCGAAATAAACATGCCTTTCTATAGCTTTAATGACGAAGCATAAAACAATTTATCTCAAGTTACGAGTCGTCATCAGTAATTCCAATAGTTACCTTCGCTGATAACCTTTAAAATGTTTTACGATCTCATCTAAACTATCTATTGTTCGTCTTGCCATAAGAAGAAAAACTCGAACACGGAAGTCTGGGGAATCGCAAAAAGTTGCCATTGTAATGGGCTTCGGAATGCCGTTAGAAACTAAAGTTATCAAAACCGTTGCAAAAACCTTTTCATCGGGTGACATTATGCTTTCATTAAATTTCCTCATAGAAAGTTGTACTAAACTGGTAGATAATTATTGGTGCTTACGATTTTACGACAATCCATCGGCCTAATAAATCTCTTAATCATAATGCGTGGGGTATATACAATAATATTTTTTACCTATATATATATTTCACAAAACTTGTATAAATAATTGGCAAAACTACCACCTGACAGCAATTTTCGTTTAGAAACTTTATCCCAAATATTACAAAAACGCGCAATACAGTTACCGCCCAATCCAATCTCAATACCATTCTGATTACCATCAAAAGCCGACTGCCATCAACCTACTCCACCATAGAAACCATCACCTCCAAGCTCTCCGTCGCGCATAAACCTCTCGACTTCCTCCTTCGCGAATCCCCAGCGACCCGCGCGGAAGAAAAAGGTTACACACGGCTCTCTCCACCGCTTTCTCCTCTCGGCGCACTTGTATTATATATACCCGCGGCTCGCGAGATCTCGGCCAAAGGCTGACGGGCAGAGCGTATCGCGCCGATAAGCGCGCGCACAATGCTTTGTTATACCGTGGCAGCTTTTGCGCGCGCAAGGTGGTGAAAGGACGCGGAATCCGAATTTTTTCCCGCGAGCGCTCTAGTGATTTATGCAGGCCGCCGCGAGAAAGTCCCGCGCGCGAACCGCTCGCACAGTGTATAGACACGATTTTTCGACCGGCCCCCGGCAATTACGAATTCGCCGTCGATTGGGATTTACGGACGGTTTTTGCTGCCGCTCTGGCGTTTGGGTAATCGCTCGAGAAAATCGCGGGTATGGCGATAATTTTCCGAACACTCGGCGCGCTTACGTTATTTTGGGGATAGCAAGTTTCCGATACTATCGCGAGAATCTTGTTAGAACGTCCAAATCTAGATAGATTCTAGCGATATTATCGGAAACCTGCTATCAGGGAATCTTTAACCAAATTAGCTCAAAATCCAAAAAAATAACGAATAAATATATATAAACAAGCCTGACATCCGGGCTTTCGCCGCCCGCATCTCTCAATTGAAACGCAACTACATAAGATATACGCAGAATCGAGCGACCGCACCGGAGCTCGGGACGCGTATCCTCGGTGAAAAGATTAAGCTCTCGCAAAAAGAGTCCGATTACACGCCTCGGCTCCTTTTCCCTGCCTCCCTCCCCTTTCATAATCCGCGCACTCGCTTTTGCCGGCGCGCCTGCATCTCGACGCAAGACCTCGTAATAAGCGCGAGGCAAGGATTCATCGATGCTCCAAGTACTCTACTTGATATCCCTGGGGCCCGACGTCGGTAAGTGCAGCCCTCCCCTCCCGCCTCTCTGCGTTTTTTCGCTTTTGTCGCTTCTCGTTTGAGCGGACTCGATATCTTCATTTTTACCGTTTTTCCGCGGGTAGTTTGTAATTTTCTAAATGTTAAGGGGGGACTTCAGGTTCTGATACTTTTTTTTTAGGGTTACTTCGCGAAGCTCGTCTTCGCTTAAATTGATGAAATTTTTTAATAATTTAAAGGATCTTTTTCGCGCCTTTTTCCAAAACTGAAGTATCACTTTTACCAAAAAATATACTTTACATCCAAAGTTTGATATAACGCCTTACCCACTAATTGCTTCATACGAGTCGACGCGAACGCGTCTAAATTTACCGACCAAACGCGCGGTATAATATTCAGAAATTGGAAAAAGCCCGTGTTCGGACGGCCAGTCGTCAAAACTCACGGCGCTGCATCGCCCCCAATTAGCCAATAACCATTAATCGCACGTGTCCTCCGCTATCAAAGGTCCCTCGTAAATACGACGCGTAAAACAACACGGTGCGTATACGCGACCGCAAGGGGTTAAAATCATTCCCCATTTCCTGCGGTCTCCCGCGCGTGCGAGCGGCGGTGTGTGCGCGAATCCATAAACAATGCAAGCCGCCCCTCCGCGCGCGGGGGGAGACTTCGGAGGGGGGAGGAGGGCAGTGCGCCGGGCCTAATTAAAATTAGCCTTGTTTTCCAGCCCCGCGGCGAAATGATCTACGAGCCGCGTATATATCCCTCGAGAGAGAGGAGAGCTGCCTGCAGTGTGTGCTGCGAGCTGTTTTGCATCCCTGCATTCGGGGAGTACAGCTAGGCCTTTTAAGTGTCTGCTCAGGAGGCGAGGGATATTGCATTGTCTTCGCGGTGGGTGCCATTAGTTTTAGTTCTCGTTTTTTAATGCGAGGAATGGGTCCTCTGCAGAAGCAAGAAAATGTAAAGAGGTTTATTTTCAAAGTTGCACAATTTTATTCAGAGCACTATGTAAACAAAGCTAACTGAGCCAGATTGGCCTGCGCGATGCCATTTTACACGTACGACTGAAATGTTGCAGAGTAGGTAAACCATCAGTGCTTCCCGAGAAATGTACCTTTTGTAGCTCGAGCCTTGTAAAGTTCCAGAACCGCTCAATTACGAGATAGAAGTACGACGTTTATACGCTCCGGCGCGGTATAGACTCTCTTTAAAATTATCTCTCAAGAAGTCAAGTACTCGGAAAGCGCGCGAGCCGGAATCTCAAACAAACTCAAGCGCTGCCATAAAACCTTTCCACCCGCGCCTTTTTCCTCTAGCTCCGCTCTTCCGCCGGTCTCTTCCTACGGCACTTCTCCCCGTTGTTCCCCGCGAAGATATATAGTTTTTAACCATCCGGGTGTTTGTTTGCGCGCCGTTTCGCGGATTTTTCCCGAGGGGAATTCAGTCCGGTCGAGTGATTTTCGTTCTTTGCTGTAAAAGTTCGGTGTCGGATATTAAAAGGATTTTAATTAAAGTATTATCTACAGATGTAATCGTGGAAGATAAAAGGGAGCAAAATGTCGGTATGACTCACCACGCGAAATGATTCGTTTAATATTTAAAGTAATGTATATATTTATATAAAGCAATGTATATAGTATATTATTTGAAGTTTCTTACTGCAGTGACAAACCGGTAAATTAATTTTTGCCAGACGACTGCGCAAAATGACGGTACGACGAACGACGAGCACCAGACGAATTTAGAAGGCTTAGCTCGCTGTTTTGTATACGCCGTGACGCGTCGCGTCGATTGTAATATGGGCCCTCGTCTTGTACACGTACAGTACTTGCATGAGCAATGCACATTGTATGATTTACCGTAATCACCCTTGTAGCCTTTCCACAATTTTATATATATAAATTCAAATCTAAAACAACGTCACGAAATTAAAAAGCTTAAGCTACCAACCGGATCAAAGAAGCAAAACAGGTGCAGCCGGGCACTTCAGACGGGCCGATCTTCTCGGAATCGCACAAAGTAATATAACGAAAAAATGACGAGAGCGCAGCCGTCATACACGGGCAGAACAGAGAGAGAGAGAGAGAGAGAGAGAGAGAGAGAGAGAGAGAGCGGGAGAGCTCGGCTGCAATAATAAAAATGGTTTAAACCGCATAAAACAAAGCGCCCGCAGTCGCGCGCGACTCGCATTCCCATCTGCATCTGCGCCCCCCTCCCCCCTCTCTCTATTCACCGCCTCTCGTCTGGGGCATTATCATCCGTTCGGATTTATTATGGCGCATAAATACTTGCACGAGGGGGGTATCACGTTGCCCGTCATAACCGCGTCACGGCCGCGGCATTGTGCCGCTGACAGCGATAGGGCCCATTTGGGCCTCACCCCGTACGGGCCTACTCTTTTTATCCGAGAGAGAGAGAGAACAATGCCGGCGTTCTTTCGTAATTAGCGCGGAGGCTTATTAGGTCACTCCGTGGGACGATTCGCGACAATTCATTGCGGGGCTTTTGGATTTCGGACTTGAATTAAGGCGCTTCTATTGTTTTTCACGAGAGTTGAATTTTGGAGTTTCTCGTGAAATCCTATCGTTCGCCGCGCTTATTAACCATAAAGAAAAGGATGCTTTTAAAAATCTTCTTTGCTTAAAAATGTTATTGTAATTTTATTCTTATTCCTCCTTAATAAGTGGCACTTCTCATCCGCATCGTAGAAATAAAACTGCAACCTCACCGCAGATCGCGCGTAAAATCTTATCGCAATTTCGTTAGGATATACATAAACTATTTTTAGTGACCGTAATCGAAACTACAATATACTCGGAAGGTAAAAGTGCAGTCGTGGGATCGTCTCGAGTGAAATTTCGCAGAGGCGACGAGCCGCCGCCGCCGCCGCCGAGGCCAGGCAGAGATTTCAAAACATCTCGATGTCGCTCCCAGGAGGCGCACACGTGACCGTTACCATAACGCTCGTTAAAAAGAAAATAGACACACGCCCGCCCAAAGTAGATAAGGAAGATTGCGGGCCGCGCGTAATGGGGGCACTTCGTAGTCAACAGCTGCCCCGGCAGTCACTGCCAGTCGAAAGGGGATGAATGAATTAGAACGGAGCGTTCTGCTTGCTGGTCGGGATTTTTTAGGGTCGTATATAGAGTTGGGATATGGAAAAGACGAGTGGTTGGAGACGTGGAAATAATTATTAGTGCGGAGTATTTTTTTTTAATTCATGCAAATGAATATTTTATCGCGCCGTTCTATTCGTTAACTTCATTTTTTTTAAAGTATTATTATAAATAGGAATTTTAAATTAATTTGAATATTGTCGGGAGGCTATTCATTATAATACTAAACTCGTTTTCATCTGACGTAGCTGAAACACTGCTTCGTGTATTGTATTAAGACAATTCGTCGAACACATGTAGATAATAAAGTGTCTTTTTTATTAGCATGTCGAAAGATACTTTTACCTACGACTAACATTGAAAGATATCAAATTCACCGAACTAACACTTTTGTCGGAGTCATCATTAATTAGTATAATGCAAATGAAGCTCCAGGTGCTCTACGGATAAGCTTACTATATTATTTGTACAAATTTTATTACAAAAACAAATACGTAGATCTAAATTATTTTCACATTCTAACACGTTATCTTAATTATTTCTAAGCGTATTGATCGTCTTTATTTATTACACGTACCGCAAAGTATCGCACTATACTCACCTTCGAATTAATATCTTTAATTAATTCGACTAAAAAATTGCCCTGATAAAATAAATTGACCAATTACCGCGCTAAAAAGCCATGCGGCTTATACGTTATAAAGCAACGTCGTCCGCAGGAATCGAAAAAAAGAAAGAAAAAATTTAACGTCTCCCGTCGAATGATCCGACGCACAACGTTACAATCGATTACAAAGCAAACTCCACGAGCCCTTTATATCGACGAGCGATCGGAAAAAGTAGCCTCGATCCTCGTTCCGATCAGTCAATTACAAGCACGCGAACTTTAATAAAGGCCCCGCTCGATCCTCGGGATCGATAAGAAACTTGTAAGCTATAAAATACTAATTATTTTGATGAAGACATCTTTATCCTTTTTTCGAAAATTCGCCATTTCACGTCTGAGCGCGTCCGATGTGTATTAGCAGAGCAGCTAATCTGGAAGCCGGTCGTGTAGGCTTCTTTTCTCGGCGTCGCGGGAATTACCTGTTAACGCAGGAAGCATATTTTGAGCAGATTTTTTATAATGTTACGAGTGTACTGTTACGTACGGCCTCTGCACTTATACTGTACACTTTGCGAGAGAGATAGCAGAAGCACGTATTGCGTAGCACTGCAGGTAATGAATCGTAATATTGTCTAAAATAATTTATTCACGAAAATTTCAAGCATAAACACGGAGTTTAAAAATATTACCTTTCACTCTCGCCTACTAACATTCTTACAAAATAAAGCAGAATACTCTCGTTCGAAAATAAAGAGAACGGCCGAATTACGATCAATTTGCCGCGTAAAAGCCTCGCTTACACGAACCAGCAATCGCTAAAAGTCGTCCCGAACACCGATAATCACCAAAGCGACACACGCCAGCCTCCTCTCTCTCCCATAAAACCCGCGAATAATCCCCGGTAAAATTGGCCGACTCCTCGACCGGCAATTCATCCTCACCGGGCGCAGAGGCCACAATTAGCCTCGATTCCGGCGCCTCCGAATAAAGCCGCGGTAAATCAATACTCGTCCCGTCGGCGAATCTCAAAGTCACACACGGTATCGCACGGCTTTCGATATTGCGCGCGATCGAGTCGCAGCTATATCCAGCCGCGGTGTGTATCGTCGCTCGACGGAGAGCCGCGCAATTGCCGCGCTCGCGACGATCGTTGAAATCCCCCGGCTTTAGGGGCTCTCTCTCTCTCTCTCGCCTCCGAGTGTATACTCGCGGGATGCGATTTTTTAACCGATCGCGGGATTAGGAGATATATACTTCGACGGTATTCGGGACTGTGATATTTACGCTGCAGGTCGGGAATGTTTGTGGAAGGAAGGTTTATAAGTATGTCAGTATTAATTGCCGATTCACTGAAATTAATATAACTGTACAATAACTTTTATTTTTCCACTTTTTCCCAAAAAGAAAAAAAAAGAAAGGAAAAATAAAACGCGTCACCGAGCGCGCCTCCGAAGCCAACGTCGACGATCGAAAGCTCATCTCTCCCGCCTCGGCCGTTCCTCTGTTTACCTTTCTCTTTAAATCCATAAGCACTGTTCCCGCGCGTCGCCCGCGGCGCTCCTCCTCTCGCTTCTCGCCGCGCGCTCAACGGAAAAGCGTATACGAGCGCGCGACCGACGAGGATTTAAGCCTGCGGCAATATCGACACAGATAATATAAAATTCGATAAATTCCCGGCTGGATTACGCCGCGGTGTCCGCGCATAAACTGCGGCATTATCCTTGCCCGTCGTTTCCGATTCGGCCAGAAAAAGGGCCCGGATAAGAGCTCTCGCGCCGCGGGATCGTCAAATATAAACCCACGGGCCCCGATTACGAAAGCGGCGGGAGGCGCGCGGCTCCTCTGAAAGGCTTATATTTGGCCTTTTCTCCCCTCCCCCTCTCGCTCGGGCTTCTTTGATATGGTTCCTTCGTTTTTTTTTCTCTCCCTTTGCGCGCGCTAGTCGTTTTTTTTTTCTAGAGTTGCCGAAAGATCTGACTTTTATAGTCGTGTAAATCAAACGGCGCGCTGGCGGTTATATTACACGCTGCGCGCTTAATGTAAGAGCGTTTTTCTAGTCGATATTTAATGCACGGTAATACCGGTTAGTTTAAAAAAATGTACACGCTCCTGTAACAGTGCGATACGTACAGTTTCGCTACTCGGGAGTACGCGAGATTCTGCGAATTAGCCCGCGCTAATATTTTACCTGGACATATTACCCGCGTTTGATCTACAGCCCTTATCATTACGCGATTATTCAATAATTGCCGACAATCATTCCCGCGAGTTTTTTCCGCGAGCAAACCGTCGGGTATCTTCGCGCAATCCCCCGTCTAAAAAGAAAAAATCGCGGCCGTTATTAAAATTACAGCATCCGAGGCACTATAATTCGCCGCCATTCATCACACCCGACCGCCGCCTTATATCCTTATCATTTGCGCAAGACACTGATTCCCGCGATTTTTCATTACCCACACTCGACTCTCCTCGGCGGCTTTCTCTAATTAATTTCTCATTGCGAACGTGATTTCGCGTATATAATAATAATAAAACGTCGCGTTTAAGCGCAATTCGGAGGAGCCGAAATTAAGCCGTAAAATCGCCGGTTGCGCTCGTAAGCCGAGACGCCGAAATTGTCTCGGCATTAATCAGGCTCTCGCGACCTTTCGCCTCTCGCGCGCCGCCGTTCATCAGCTTGGCGCTTCGCCCTTCTTCGAGCCGCTCTCGGCCTTGCTTCTGCGCGCTCTTTTTCTTGTGTCCATCTTTGGGATGGTTATTTTTTCTCCTTGTCTTTTTCTAAGTGTTTGTATATTTATTTGTATATTTATGTACGTGAATTGCAACGTCGTCCAGGAAAACCCTTTTTTTATAGAAGCCCGATCGATATAAGTTCTCGAAGTATTTTGTTAGGTATTTTATAATATTTCTGAAGGACATCAACCCGAACGAGCCGAAAATAAACCGTTTTCACATTTTTCCCTCCAGGAAGATTACTTATTGCAAATTAAAGTACATAAATTGTAAAGCTTTTAAGTTCTGAAAGGTTACTTTTACTTGAGCGCGTCTTGGTGCAATCATAAATGCAATTTAATATAAGAAATATTATTATAAAAGTATTGCACATCGATTTACTTAAAAGCATTTTTTCGGCTAAAATTATTTCTCCAAATTGAATATGAATTAAACTAATTGGCCTTACATAAAGCAATCTCATAAAACTTTCTCAATTTTTCTGCGAAATCCAATAAATTCAACCGTCAACCGTGCGAAAATAAAAAATTAAAAAATACTCTTTCAAAATTAAGAAACGAAGACAAAGGCGTCGCGGATTAACGCATTATTCTTATTCCTCTAAGCAGCTAATACGACAAAAGGATCAAGCGGTCCGTCCAAACATCCTGCGCAATATCCTAACTGTATCCCACCTACATATGACTCTCCTCTAAAAAAAAAGGCCCAATATACCCTCCGAGTGCTCCGAGTCCTCCAACCTCGGCCCTCCCCCCCACCATCGGCAATATCAGCCACGGGCAACCGGTTCCCGCGTCCGGCAATTTCAGCCCCGCTCGCTGTAATTTTTCCGCGCGCCGCGTCCTAATTGCATAGGACGCAGCCCCGACGCATTAGGCGCGCTCCCGCGTCTTTTATGTACCCCTCTCTCTCTCTCTCCCCGCCGGCTCGTTATTAATTACGGGAGGCCCTCCGCGCGCGGGCATATTTTTTCACCGGCGGTCGCCGCTCACTTTGTGGATTCTATACCGATATCGGATGTCGGACGATAAATCAGGAATTCGCGCCGGTAATCGACGTTTATAATTCTGGTTTTTCGGAGGATGTGCTTTGGCGGTCGTTATATATATTTGCGGACGTGTCCGGGGATCGAGTTCGCTTCTGCGGAGGGCCGAAGGTTTAAGAGGAGGTTTAAAAGGAAGCTGCGATTTCTGCGCCTCCGAAGCTGAATGTAATTTTACGGAGAGTTTAATAAGGAAGATTTCGCATAATCGGTAGAGGTGAAATGTGAAAGGTGTATACTGTCAATGAAGAAACGAAAGCCTATTCGTCACTTTCGCTAAATATTTATTGCGGGAGTAATAACGAAAAACGAGCAATCGTAAATACACGTCTCCTCCCTCCGGCCATTAAACGCTTACGTATTAATTTTAATGAATCGAGCAACAAGTTCCCGCATGCCCGCTTGGAATATCAAATTACGATGCATATTTATTTGTTATTTAGCGTTTAAGCCTTTAATATTACATCTGCATTACTCGCGAAATTTAATACGCGCACTAACATCTGCAACTCGATATTCACCTCGTCAACTTGTCTTATATATGCGACTCGCGCGTACAACCAATCCAACGACCGCGGATCGTTTAAAGGAGCTCCTTGGCCAAAAAACGTTGTGCTTTCCCGTTCCAGGTCGCTGGGCATCGAGCCTCGAATAATAAGCCACCCGAGCCACGAGATCGGCCTGGAGCTGCCCGCGCAGATCGGCGCAGGGGTCATGGGTCCGGCCAGCGCCGAGAGGAACTGCAAGAGCGCCCACCTCACGTCCAAGCAGCAGGCGATCTGCATCAGGTCACCGCCGGTGCTTCAGGTAATACAGGCTTGGGTTTGCTTTTTTTCCTTTTTTTTCCTAAATGTCTCGTCATTCATCCACTCGTTCTATTTGTCTCTACGCTTGAACGAACAATGAAAATCTTAACCGTAGGATGAAAGCCCGCGCGTCCTAATTTCTTGCAATCAATTAAACGCCAGGCAAAACCTCCTCTCGTAACGACGCCTCGGCAAAAAGCGCATCACCGCTTGCGCGAAGAGGAAAAATCTCGGTTATAAAAATCCATCTTTCATTGTCCCGGGGAGCAAAACACTCCCCGAGAGGAAAAAGGGCCTCCGGTTCAAGGAGCTCCTTTCGCCGAAGCCGCTCCGCTCGGTGAGCTCCAAAAAGGAGCAAGAGATGAAAGCCTGGCGCGCGCAGTTTCCGGCGAAAAAGCAGCGGCAATTAGCGTAACGATCCTGCCAGCGCGCTGCAGCTCCAAATCAAACTCTCGCCAAAGGTCCTTATACACTCGGCAATTAGCATTCCAGCTTCCTAATCGGATTGGCCTTTCGTCCTCCCCTTCCCACCTTCTCCTTCCCTGACTGCAGCAATGATTAACAACGGCGAGAGAGAGAGAGAGAAGGAGGAAGGGCGCGAAAGTTAAGCGCTCGAATTGAAGCTTGCTTTTAGCGCGAGGAGGCATAAGACGCCGGTAATAGACGTCGTTTCATCAGCGGGAGAGCCTTTGACGGGGGGGAGAAGGAGGATGACTTTAAGCCGGTTCTCGCCCGCTTGAAAAATGCCCCCGTCGACTCTGCGACTCCTCTCTGCCCCGTTACGTTCCGCGCGTTTTTCGCCTTCGCTTTGTCCCTCCTCCCCCCGAAGCCCTTTTTTTTCTCGCCGCTACCGGAGAGGAGAGGCAAGAAGATATCCTCCGCAAGGCGGAGGCTCTCTCTCTCTCCTTTGTTGCTCCTTGATTTTTCTGGCTCACTGGGACAGATTTCTCGGGGTCTTTCGCTCGATGCTCTATATTTTAGCGGATTGTCGGGCCGCTAGCTCCTGGATTTTCTTTTCGAGGATGAGTTCTCAATTGGATGCGCTGCTGTTTTTATGTCGGTGCTTGGGTTTATAATGCGGATGGAAAATTTATTTATATTTGCAAACTTTAATGTACGCGTAGATATTTGTTTTGTATATCGGCGGTAAATCCTGCATTTTAAAAGTAAATGAAATAAAAAAAAGGTATTTTGGATAAATAACAAATTATTTGTATACTGTTATTTTTATAGAACTACGTATAGTTAAAAAAAATTGATAAAGAATTAGGTATTTTAATCTTTCCAAAAGATTTTATATATATATTTTTGGAATTTCCTTTTTTCAATCTTATATAACTAAGATATTCTGTTGCCCCTTTAAGAGTCACTTAAAGTAAGCTCTCTTTATACAAAAGGCGTCTAGACTCTTTTAAGACTTGCCAATAAAGTTGCACAAAATCCTTAACGAGTCTACTTTGGCCAGGCTTCTACTTCCATTTCCAGCTAATAACATAAAATACGATTATCACAGTGTTACATTAAAAATGATTATTTATAAATTAAATGAAATTAATCAATAATCATTTACAATTGTTAACTTGCAAGGATAATAATATTGTATAAAATGTCGATTGAAGAATTAAGTTTTAAAATTTCTAAATTTTGAAGATGGTTTTTTACTTTAATTATTTAAACAGTAATTTTTTATTAGTTTAATTAAATTGCTGCATTATTTACAATTCATAACTTTACGAAAAGGAACACAGCTCGTCTAAAAAAAGACTTGTTGCTTATAGAAAAACTAAAACTCTCCTTACAACGGTATTCAACCAAATCTGTCCCTATTCAGTAACGGAAACAGCAAATGGCCCATAAAACCTATACTCCGGAGGATTTCCAGGCCTGAAATATTTGACATGGAGATGCGCGGCGGCGGCGGATTCCGTTTGAACTCTCCGCGTATCTCGGGGTCTTAAAACTCACACACGCAGCCATCGGAGAAACACAGGGACGCACGGAAATAAAAAAAAAAGGCAGTTTTCGTCTCGAGAGGAAAACGAGAGATCGGGAAGGTGGAAAATTGTCTTTGCGGATGGCTTTCCCGTGTTTGCTTTTCACTCAACAGCCGCTTTCCTGCGTAGGGTTCGACGATCCGTATCTCGAGGAGTTCTCGACGGTAGTCGAGGGTAACGCGAGAGCTAATCGAGCATTTCCGCTTTTACCTTCTTCCCTTTTTTACTCGCTAAAAGCAATTCTAGTGGAAATCCTATGTACAATTTTGTGTGCGCTGTAATTCATAGGTTTTGAGTGGTTCGATTCAGGCCCAAACGTTTAACTTTACGAACTCGGTAGAATGAAATATATGCATTCAATATCATTAACGTATATTTTCCTTTTTATGTGCTTTTAAGAGTAGCAAAGCACGTAACATGTCGCTCATCCTTATTCCCATTCACGTGTTCCAGGCGATCAGTGCAGGAGCGAGATTGGCCATCGAAGAGTGCCAGCATCAGTTCAGATTGGCGCGGTGGAACTGCACGGTCAATCCGAACAACACCGCCAACATCTTCGGCGGCGTCATGCTAACAAGTGAGAAATCTTCAAAATTCAATTTTAAAACAAAATTTTAAATACACTAACAACAATTTCAACTGACACGCCGATGTTCTTCTTAAACGCAGATAGTCGCGAGGCCGCGTTTGTGTACGCGATCTCAGCCGCGGGAGTGGCTTACAGCGTCACCCGATCCTGCTCCAGGGGCGAGCTGGCCGACTGCTCGTGCGACAACCGCGTCAGGACGAGGCAACATTCCAGCAATTGGCAGTGGGGTGGCTGCAGCGAGGTGAGAGATTTTTCGTTCATTATTCGATACTGCATTCGCCTACTAGTTCTCCACCGCGTCTTATCCGCTGCCGATGTAAAGTGCAATTTTTTATCCACAAGTATCCTTCGATTGTTAATAAAATAAGCGTGTACTGGTCAACAAAATTTCAATCTTTCTCCCAGCAGGAGAGAGAGCCGATACAAAGCCGTGTTTGCGCATAACACGAAGACTTACCGCCGGGGCGATTTACCCTTAGCTGCTCAGCGCAGAAAGCTCACCCAGAAGACCGCGAAACTCGTAGGCCTGCCGACCGCAGTGTGCACACGTTAATACTCGCGCGTCGTTTCAGGTTACTTTCAAAGCCTCGGACGCGCCGACCGGCGACTTATTTCGAAGGTACTATACTCGGCGGAACGCTGAGCTTTCGAAATCTCAATTATCGGTAGTACGTTGTTGTATAAAAATACACGGTATCCTCTCGGAATTTTATTAAATAGCTCGGGAAATTTAGTTCGCCCGCAGAAAGCGAGGCCCAATCATAATACACGATTCCGCGGTAACGACCAAACCTCGCAGAAAATACGCCGAGCTAATCAGCAATTGAGAGCGAAGTCGCGTTGCGGTCGCATATAGTCTCTCTCTCGAAACAAAAGACTTGACTTGTTTCGCGGAAAGGGGGACGGAAGCCGCGGCCGCGGGGATACGCCGAAGGTAAAAGGAGAAGAAGAAGAAGAAGAAGACGCGAAGACGACGCGGCTCGCCGCGAGGAGAGAGGAAGGGTGAGATCGTTCGATCGGCTCCCATTGTGTAATGGGCTTTGCTTGTCGGCACTCGTCGGGTCTTTTTGCGGCCGCTCTCTCTCTCTCTCTCTCTCTCTCTCTCTCTCTCTCTCCTACGCGTAGCCTCCGATCGGGGGGTTGTCGTAACTTAACAAGCTTAGCCCCCTTAATTCCCTTGTAAGCTCGGGATGTCTACAAGGGGTCACCTGTTCACGCGAAACGCATCCGTTTTACCGTCCATCTCCCTTCCTCTGTATACTCCTGAGTTCTGCCAAGGATTTTTTGCTTTTTGCCTCGTTATTCGCGCAGCCCGCGGGGGGTTCGAGCTGGAGGTAGGCGAGTCTGTCGCGTTTTCGATGCATTCAAAATTCTTCCGAGGCTTTTACCAATGGTATTTCTGCAAAAGTTCAATTCGACGAGGCACTCTGCGCGCAGATATTTGAAAACGTAAAACGCGCAGGCCGAAAGCACTTCCGCGCGAGTCGGAAGCACCCGCTCGGAAGATCTAACGACGGAGCGGAATAAGAGAATCGAGACGCGCGCGAGGGAAGAGAGCGAAGGCGCGATAAGCGAGGACAAACATTGTTATACGCGCCGGGGCAGTTTTAGCCCCCCCCCTCCCCCGGCAGGATCCCGCGGGATTTCCTCGTTATATAAGGGCGGAGAGGCGCGAGAGGCGGCTTAGAATTTGCGCGATTTCGCTCGAGCGCTTTTGCACGTCGCTGCTCGGAACGAGTGATTCTCGTATTTTTCTTACAATATTCGCACCGTTTTTACCTGCCCGAGATGCCTTTCTAAGCCTTTTATACACCGTGCATCGTTTAAATTCCGATGAAAATCAAGAAATAAACAATTCAATCCGCAATGTTATATAAAATAACTTTCACGCATCCCGCTCGAAATAAAACAAAAATTAATCTGCCCCAGGACATCCACTTCGGCGAGAAGTTTTCGCGGGAGTGGTCGGAGGCCGGCGAGGAGCCGATAAAGAACGGCGCGGTCCACGGACCCGACGGCGTCGCCGGCCTGCTCATGAGAAAGCACGACAGCGAGGCCGGCAGACGCGCCGTTCGCTCGAGGATGGAGAGAGTCTGCAAGTGTCACGGTGAGAATATAATAAGATACTTAATATTTAAACGGCGAACCACCCGACTCAACCCCCCTCGCACCTTTGCAGGCATGTCCGGCTCGTGCAGCGTCCGAGTCTGCTGGCGGAGGCTGCCGGCGTTCCGCATGGCCGGCACCGCTCTCGCCCAGCTGCACGAGGGAGCGGCCCTGGTGAGACTGGCCCAGCGGGGCAGCGGACGGCCCGCGAGACTCAAGCCCGCCATCCCCGAGCTCAAGAGACCGAACAAGACCGACCTCGTCTACTTGGACGACAGCCCGGACTACTGCGAGCGGAATCTCACGTAAGTTTTAATAGGCCCTTTACTCGGGCGACTTGTTAACGTGGATCTTGCGAGTTCGCTTACTCTTCTTATACAAGAGGCACAATTAAAAGTTCAAAGTTCTTTTAGAACTCGAGTCCGACGATAAGTTGTGACTGAAATTCGCAAGCAGAAAAATCCTCAGAAAGTCAATGTCTCATATCCTCACTTTGCCCAACAGCCTAGGCATCCCGGGAACGAGAGGCCGCGTCTGCAACCGCACGAGCTTGGGACTGGACGGCTGCCGCCTGCTGTGCTGCGGCCGGGGCTACCAGACCCGCGTCCGCGACGTCACCGAGAAGTGCAACTGCCGGTTCGTCTGGTGCTGCGACGTCAAGTGCGAGCACTGCCGACACACGCGCGAGGAGCACGTCTGCAACTAAGCGACTCCAGGCCCCCGAAACGACGACGACAACGACGACGACGACAACGACGACGACGACGACGACGCGACAACGACGACGACGGAACGCAGGGACGAACCCACACACTGGGTGGATCGAGTTTTTCTTCGTTGTGGCGAGACGAGATTTCTTTTGTTTGGCGAACGCGAGGCGCGATTTTCATTCTGTACTCTATGTTCGTTGACGACCGAGAGGCTACTACCCCCTTTACGTAATCGTATAAGGAGACCGAGCAGTTTTTTTTTCTTGCTTTCCTTTTTCGTTTTTGCGTTAAACACGAATACGTACACTCTACACGATTGGACACGTGCACGCGTACACACACACACACACACACGCACACACACACACACACACACACACAGACGCACACGCGTACAACGGGACACAGACACCTACACGAGAAAGAACGACGAAGCGACGTCGCATGCCAATGAAATGTACATATTCCAATTTTTTACTTTTCAACGTACTTATATTATAGTCGTGTATATATTATATATTTGCGTAAGTTTATATACGACCGCTTGCAGTGTCGAGGAACTCGCAATTTCATTGTCCGCCACTATAAAGACGAAGGGAACGGCATGATTTTTATAATTATATAGCTCGACGTCATCGCACTGCAGTTTTTTAGCATAACGCATCGCATATGGATTTCTCTTTGTTTACTTTCGCATGCCAAATAAGAAGACAAAATAAAACGTTCAAGTGTAGCGAAGAAAGTACGAAGGACGTCTTTAACGTAGCCAGTGATGATATATTAGCCAACGAAAATGTTTCCTTCTCAATAAAGGATTGTTGACTCGTCCGATATATAGCGATTATAAAACGATGTACGTGAAAATTCGATTGTAGTGAATTATAAGCGGAATTATAGGCCATTATAAAACGTGTGCGAATGCAATTTCTCCTTCGATCCGAGGAAGAAGGATATAAACAAGTATAGTAGATACAAATGATCGATGTGTCCAATTAGCGCGCGTTTAGCAAGATAATTTCTGGTGGCTAATTACATACACGCCCCCGGTAAAACGTACTTACGCAGTCCAAGAATCGACGAAAAAGCGAGCAAGCTCTCGCTTCGATAACTATATACAAAGCGCAGTATTGAAAAATTGTAATTTATTTTCCCCATAATAATATATATGAATATACGTATAAATGAGTATCATTGTATTTATATCTATATTTATATATACGTATATATATTATACTGTAATCAAAACTTTTTTTATTGTTAAACCGAGTAATCGTCCATAGTGCTCGTTTAGTTCTCTTAGAAAAAACCATAGTTCTTAGTATTTATATATATGCATGAACTGTATACTTATACGTGTATTTATAAATACATCTGTGAAAAAGCACACTTTGTTTTTATTTCTCATCCTTTAACAGGCATTACAAAAGTAAGTTAAATTAAGTAAAACTGCTTCTTATACAAAATCTTAAACAAACGCTAATATATAATATTTTATGAATTTGATTTCGCGAGTAATTAAGTTGTATTCTAAAATTTTTGTATTTACAAAATATTTTAAAATGTTAACATTTACATTCTGCAACTTGTAAACCTTTTATAAATTACAAAATCCAGAATATATTATAAAATATTAGATTTTAATAATTGAATAAAAAAATTTTTTGTTCAGCAGCAAAATCTTTGAAAAACTTAAAATTATAAAAATTAAATTACATGTATCACAACTTATTTTTTATGTCTTTTCTTTTGGTCTTTTTTGTTCACCTCAGAAACTTGTTGAGTAAAGAAAAACACCATTGTCAAAATTGCAGTAAAAAGGACACCGAAAAGGAATCCAATAAGGCTCTGGAAAATTTCGTTGTAAGTCGATACTTTCTTTGGTACCAATAAGTTTTTACCCTCTCCATTGTGCCTTGCAGTATATCCCAGCCAATACTGGATCCGATCCATGGCGTGATTTGATCTATCTCGAAGAGCTTGCGAGACAACTCTAGCATTTTCTCGGTACTTTGAAGTTTCGTGGATTTCTTTTACGAGTTCGACAATCTGTTCAGACGTTACATCAATTTTTTTAGTAGTACCAAATCCTAATTCCGCAGCTCTTTGAGCGTTTCGCAACTCATCTAATGTTCTAGGAAAGCAAATAATCGGAGTACCGTGAAAAGCGCTTTCAAGAAATTCAGAATCTGTGCAATGAGCCAAAACAACCCTAGTTCGAGGATATCCTGCAATTAAATTAAAAAGTTTAAACTTATTATTTCAAAACTTTTCTTTTAACAAATTAATGAATATATTTGCACATTTTTACCTGTAAGATCCTGTCGATCTACAGTTTTATGAATAACAAGATTATTCGGTTTACTGGCTAACTTGACATACTTGTTTTTCCATACTACAGCTAATCCTTGTCTATCATTTGGTAATGTCTCTGCCACAGCTTGTACTAATGTATCATAGTCTTTATCTAAAAGTACAACAACAGAACCTGATCTGAACTCTACTAATTCTTTTTGAAGTTCAGTAGGCAATGGCTGAGCTCCTCTGCAATGATGACATCCAATCTAAAATTAGAAAATTTATTGATGCATGAGATAGAATTCTAGTACTTTGTGTATCTAAAAAAAATCTATAAAATAATGTTTGAAATATGTTCTACCTCAGTAACCAATTGAGTTAACAAGGCAGAATTCATGCGTAAAATAGGATCTGCCCCCCATAAAACTAGCTGGACATTAGAATATAAATTTATTAAATCACTGTCTACTTGAGGCAGCTTATCTTGTATCATTTTTTGAGTTGAAGCAATATAACTATTTCCAAGTAAATATATAAAGTATTTTAAATTTAAATTTTCAATAATACTTTGTGCAATACCAGTTTCATGTACTGGTAATGCCATTCCTGTTTTTACAAATACATATAACTCTTCCATGTGACCTCGAGCCCACACTACAGGAATTGAAGATATAGAAGCTGTCCATGGTAGCAAACATGCATCGTGTCTAAAATGAATTAATTAAATGCATGATAGAGCTGTACTTAATATTTATTAATATGAACAATTTTAATATAAAAGCAACTGTACCTTACTCCGGGAAAAATAATAAATGTTGGTTGTACATTTTGTACGTGCTTTGCTATCTTTGAACTGGAAATTAAACTTTCACAAAGCTTGAAAGCTCTAAGATCTTTAGCATCAGTTTTCTGAATACTAGCGTTGAGTTTTATTATATTAACTTCAACTAAATGATCATAATAGTCATTTTCATCCGAAGAAATCACTAATGTTGTTTCAATTCCTATATCTGACATAGTATTTGCCAACAATGACAGATCATAAACATCTTCAAATGCAACAACTACAGCTGATTGTGGTGGAGCAACCAAAGAAGACGCTGTAACGGAATTTATCAACAAAGCACTAAGCATAACCCAAGTAAATGCCATTTTGTAGACGATTTATAACTACTTAAAACTATCGTATCTTCAATAAAAAACGTGGTAGGCACAAATAAAGCACAACGCGACGTTTAAAATAGTCCCCTTCAAATAAGTTCAATCAAAATAGTCCCTTCCACGTGTACTTATCTGAAAGGCTAAGAATCGGTAAATCAACGCCTCGACATTCTTTCAAATAATCTACTTATTATCATCATCATCGTATTAATTTCCATTTTCTTTCCTCGTCAATCGTTAATGAAACTTTTTTGGACTTGAATCCGCATGATTATCCACTATTTTCATGCATTTTCCTGAAGTAACCAAATGTAAACATTACGCCCGCGGAACGTATGAGGTCATATAGTTGTCACAGAACCGCCACCAAACAATCTACGGCCGTGATTGAGGGGGTGCAATCGTGCAATCCACGCTGCCTGATAGCCTGATTCTCAAATCAAAATATCAAATGCATAGTGACCACGATGTCCACGATAGTGACATTAGTGACTGTCAAAAAATTTAGCATGAAAAAATTTTAATTTTGTTATAAGTGGTTTTTATTTACAGAAAATAGAGCATATATATATTACTATATAAATTTGCCGTATCCCGAAAGATTATACATTTTTTATGAAGTGATTTATCTATTATCTATTAAATCAATTTCATACCAGAAGAAACGCAATTTTTAGCCATCTGGTATTAAAACTGCTGAACTAAAAAACATCCTAACCTACACAAAAACGAAGACGCACAACTACTTGTGCGTCAGCGTCGCTTTTGATTTTTTCGCATAAACAAATTTACGCTAAAATAAAGAAAAATGAATCAAGGAAATCAGAATCAAGTAAAGTCTCCGTGGTCAAATCCACCTCAAGGAACAGACTTTGGTCTTTCCACTCCGCCTAACGCTAAAACTAAAACAACAACAGCTAATACTGGAACATCCCATGGTGGTGGTGGTGGTGAGTATTAAATTCCAATTTAAATTCGCTTAAAACTAACAAACTGCTGCTTTTAGGATTTGCAGTGGGTGCTTCTACAGCTACAACAACTTCAGTTACAACTACAGGTACTGGGTTCAATGTAGGAGCTCCAGCTACCACAGCTTCAGGCTTTAGTTTACCAAATACAGCAACAACAACACCCAGCTTTAATTTGGGCAGTTCTACCTCTACCACCTCAAGTGGGTTTAATTTAGGTGGTAATTCATCGGCATCAAGTACAGGGTTTAATTTAGGCAGTAATGCAGCTACTACTACACCTGGACTTACTTTGGGTAAAACGACTTCAATACCTACATCCACTGTGGCAGCTGCTGCTAGTCAACCACAGACTTCTTTAGGAACGACAACAACGTAAGAATAAGATTAATGTAATATTTAAATAAATGAAATTACAAACCTTAATAACTGTTTTTTATTACCTGTAGAATAATTGATTGTTTCTCTTGAGTTATTTTTTAAATAGTTTTTATATTTTATAAAACGTTTTCATTTCAGTGTCAGTACTTCTGCAGTAAGTAAAGCACTAGGTTCTCTCAATTTTTGCCAATTAGAAGAGTCAATAAACAAATGGACACTGGAATTAGAAGAGCAAGAAAAAGTTTTTGTTAATCAAGCAACTCAAATTAATGCTTGGGACAGGTTATTAATATCTAATGGAGAAAAAATTGTTAGTCTAAATGATGAAGTTGAAAGAGTAAAATTGGAACAACAGCAACTTGAACATGAACTTGACTATGTTGTAAGTACCCCTTTTTACATAAAAAAAGAATAGTAGGTTATTTTTCATATTCTTTATTTTTTTATTATTTTATCAAACTTTTTAAAATCTCTTTTCAAACCTCATTTTCATCCATCAATTGTTCACTAAAAAGGGGCTAGTTACTTATTTAAAATTTTGGTTTCATTTCAAAACATCACATTGAAATATATGCTGCTCTCATTTATAAACTAATAAAAGTATTTTTATCAATTATATCATAAAAAATAAAAACTCACAATATCAAATTGTTTGTATACATTTTTAATTACTTTAATTTTAAAATAGTATCAAGAGATAAACAATGTGATGTTTAAAATCATAGACAATTTAATTATTGTAACAGATGCCCTTTAAAAAGTGATGTCTCGTTTTTTATTTTTATAATATTTTCATACTTAACAAAAATAAATGGAACAATTTAATTACTCATTTAACTTTTTGTGTTACAATTTGGAATAATGGCATTCATTATTTTTAAAATAATTTTGAATTATTTTATAATCAAGTCATTACTCTACTAATTTAAACTTATAGATAATTCCAGCAATTTCATATCACCTATAATCAAATTCAATAAAAAGAGACTGACACTAATTTTTATAAGTAAGTAGCCCCATACATTTTCCATATTCATCTTTCTATTACATCATTTTCATAAAAATCTAAAGTGCTTAAATTGATACAACTAAAATAGTTTAACTTTCTTAACTTTTAATAAGCATTCTCGTAACCGCCTTATCGCTAAAATTTTTTATTTAAAGTTAAATTTAATTAAAATTTTATTAAAATTTTTTAAATCCATATTTTTTTATTTGAAAAATTCCTATTTTAAAAATATTTCATTTTTTCTTAATATTTTTATAAATACAATTTTTTTGACGGTAATCGTATTATTAGATTTTAAAACAGACGCAGATAAGAAGAATCAATAAAGCTTTTGACTGTTTATAAAATAATATTATAATTTTCGTACGATTCGATCAAGTTAGATAGTAAAAATTATTGCCTTTTCAGATTGGTCAACAAAAAGAGCTCCAAGACTGTTTAGTACCTCTCGAAAAAGAGTTAGCCTCACTGTCTGTCACAGATCCAGAGCGCGAATACACGTACCGTTTAGCTGAGAATATAGACACGCAATTAAAGCAAATGTCAGAGGATCTTAAGGAAATTATAGAGCATTTGAACGAAGCAAATCGCGCACAAGACTCCAGTGATCCGATAGTCCAAATCGTAAAGATTCTCAATGCACACATGAATAGTTTACAATGGCTCGTTCAACGCACCGGCGTTCTTGACCACAAAATACTACAAATTGATCAAATGCATCAGAGCTTCAGACAGGAAAACGAGAGGAGTTTTAATCTGGCTTATAATTAATAATTTTAACGTTATATTTAATTGGTACTGCAACTTTAGTTTATACATCGAAAAATCTGAATAATAAACATTTTTTTTCTATTATTAAAAATGTGTTAATCATTTCATCAAACATTTTTAAATGGATTTGCAAGTATAACAAGCAAAATAAATATAAACTAATTGTAATCAATCTTTAAATTATTATTGCATGCTACTTCTAAGTAAATGTAATTGTTATTCTTAAAATGATAGAGGCAGGGTTTTATAAAATAAATTTATAAAATCTTTACTATTTTTTTTAATCATTTTATTTTTATTTTTTATTCTTAAATTACTTAATAATATTCATGAAAAATTTAAATTTGTCAATAATGGTTTTTTCATATTTTGGTATAAAATATCTTCAGTTTAAAATTTAATAATTAAGCAGTTTCCATTGGTTGTTGTTGTTCTTCCGCTTCGCAAAACATAAAATCGTTTTGATATTCTTTTAAAAATTGAGAAGATCGATTCTCATCGAGAAAAAGTGTATAAGCTCGTTTTACGTCGTCTACACTTACTTCCGTATTTTTATTTTTGCGACAAATAAGAGAAGATGTAGTAATTAGTTGAATAGCGTATCTCAATGACGTTTCAAGAGCAATCCGTGTGAGAACTAATAAGGCATCATTAGACATTTCGCAATCTTCTTCTTCACACCTTATTTTAAGAATTTCTTTAAGCTCTGATTCTTGATATGGAATGGTTGGAACAATTATCATACGATCTAATAAATCAATTGGGATTCCATGTGGACTTTTATAATTTGTACCTCGAATTCTAGTAATACCTCTATTTGTAGCCATAATTACAACAGGTGCCATTTCATTTTCTAGAGCTCTATTAAGGAATGAAAAACATTCAATGTCTAGCATGTGTACTTCATCAATAAACAATACCCCAGGAACAATTTCTGCTTTTCCTTCTTCTCTCCATTCTGCTACTTTTTGATTAATTTGTTCTCGTACTTCAGACTTAATTTCACCTGTATCACCAGAGAACAGAGCAAGAAAACCGTGAGTTCTACTGTTGATAACATCAATTTCATGTAATGTTACAGTGTGTACAACTTCTTTCCTTTTTTGTAATTCTCCCTCGGGACATTGAACAAATCGAGTCTGTGGTCCAGTTGCATCATAATCTCTAGCTCTTGTAAATGAACGGCCAAGTTTATTAATCTTGCCAGTAGCTTTGTCTATTGTTACAACATCTCCAGCTTGTACTTTTTCTTTCATTAGACATTCAATCATTTTGTTTCCCAAATCATATATTGTTTCCATCTCTGTAGTTTTTAAAGTGAGCTTTCCAACTTTTGCTCCCACACCAGAAACTGGTCTGTCTACTTGAATCTCCACAACTTCACCTTCAATGATCTCACTTTCTTCTTTGATTCTAATACCTATTGACTTTCTTATAGCTTGTGTTAAAGCTTCTGTTTTGCTCATTTCTAATGAATATATTTCTGAGCCAGCCATGAGAGTAAAAGGTGTATCTGAACCTAAAGATTGAGCTAAGCCTAATGCAATAGCAGTTTTTCCAGTCCCTGGTTGACCAGCTAATAATATCGATCTACCAGCTATTTTGCCTTCTTTGATCATTTCCAGAATGACACCAGTAGCTCTTCGAGCCTGAAACTGGCCCACCATGCCTTGGGAAACATTTCTAGGCTCTAAACTGTCATCTAATCCTAAGCCACGAATATGGGAATGTGCACCAATGCGTTCAATCCTAGTGATCTCTCTCACCTCATGAACTTTTGCAGCTGCAACTGAAGCCATCTTTTACCTTAAATCAAATTTAATATTGAATTTTGATAAATATAGATTAATGTAAATAAATATTAAAATTGTATAGTTTTAAAATTAAATTTTCACAAATTATTTTATATAATAAAAACATTAAATTATGTATCTGATGATGGAAATTGATTCTTTCAAGGTTTGTTTTTTTGAACACATGTACAGTTCTGTGAATTTTAATTTATTAATGAAAAAGTTTTAGAAATTTTAAATAGTAAATAAACCTTTAAAATAATATATTTATCATTAACTCTATTAAAGTGTTACTATTACTTATTTTCAATTATTTAATTAAATGCTTCTAAAAATGCAGTTGCGCTGGAAACATTTCCCGGTTTCTAAGCAAACAATTTTCAATAAACTCACGCGCACATAACCTTAATAAAATTGTTAAATCGATAATTTATAATGATGAGGAACTTATTTGAAATATATATACTTACTTATTTATCGCTTATATTTTTAATCAAACTTCCGGAAAGACATTAAAGAAACGTATTAAAAAGTTTTTTGTTAAACCACAATGTGCTAAATATTTTGCTTGAAAGTCCGCCTCTTGAATGAAACTTACGTGCGCAAGCGCAATGCTAACCTTTTTTGCAAAAATTTGTATTGTTATATACAGATATATAGAAAATGTATAAAGCCATGCCTGGCCAATGGCCATGCCAAAACTAACCTTATCTTACAAAACTGAAATAATGACATATATAGATATATAGAAAATATATAAAATCATGCCGTGTTCGAAAATTTGTAGAAGAACCGGATAAGTCGCTAGATCCATTTTTTACAGTTTTATTTTAAAAAATAAATACAATTGATAAATTTAAATACTGTTCTAAAATGTATTGATATATCAAAATGATTGCAAGAAAATTTATAAAATTGTTAAACTATAAAAGCTGCCGAGTACGAAAAAGGTTAAATCCACTCGTCAAATATATTTCGAGCTCACCTAATAATTTTAACTTACCGCAAATTGAGAACAATTTAGAACATTTTTCATTAGAAGGTAACTATGCTCGTAATGTATTGGGAAGTTCTGAAGTTTATTTAAACTCTTTAGCCAAATCTTTATCTTTACAAAAGGATGTACAAATTGACAATGCAGAATGTTTATTAAACAAAGATTGGACTACTATGAGCAATATTGAATTATTAGACAATTTTGAACATCTTTCGTATTACGCATTTGAACAGAAAAAAAAATTAACAGACGATGAATTTATTCAAGTACTATGGACTATCAAACAACAGTGTACTCAATTTACAGATGATCAATTATTTCATCTGTTTAAATGTTTGGAATTGTGGTCTTTAAATAGAGAATTTTATAAAATATTTGGAAAAGTTTTGGATGATGAGTGTATACAACGATGTTTAAATTGGCCCATAGATAAGATACTTTTGATGAATGATTATTTTCTTAAATCAAAAATAAATAAATATTCAAAATTTGTTAAGTATAGTTTATCAAAATTAAATTCTAATGAAATGACTCCTGCAAATATAGTGCAATATGCATATTTATTAAAAGTAAACCAAAGACTTTCTTTCCTTTGTTTTAATAAATTTGAACATAATGTACAAAAATATTTTAATAAATTTACAATGGAAGAAATAGGAATAATTTGTATGGCTTTTTTTAAATATGAATCTGCAATAAAAAATAAAAATTTATTATTAAATATTATTGAAAAACTGCAAGCTAACCTGGATTCCGTTAGTGACGTAGCTTTAACAGCTCACTTAAAAATGTTACGGTAAGTAAAGTAAGAATGTATATGATTCATTAATCAATAGAAGAAATATTTGTAATTAAATTTTGATTTTAGGTTTAGTGTCAATTTAAATATAATAGAACAAGTCAACAGATTATTAGACTCTTTAATATCACAAGTTCCTCATAGATCAATACAGACTTTAACTCATATTGCTCATATGCAAGGTAAAAATTTAACATGCAACCATGATTTAATATTAAAAATTTTGGAAAGGTAAGGATATTATTACCTAACTTTTATGTAATATTTACCTAAAGATTTTGAATTATTTTTTACAGATTTGAAAAAGATATTGAAATTGCAAGATTAAAAGATATTGAAAGAATATTATTTATATTATATATTTTTAATTACGATCCTAAAAAGACTCCATTTTATTCTATTGCTATAGAAGAATTATTAAAACCAAGTAGAACTGAAGAAATAAAAGTGTAAGTAAATTTATACAAATCAAATAGAATTATAATATTAATGTACACTTTATTAACATAAGTATATTAATTATTAATGATTTGCATATTTCTTTTTATACAAAAAACATTTTTACATTTTTACATTATTACAAGTTATTCCACTCTATTTACAATCTCTTCTCTATCTTCCGCCCCTCGCTGTCGACCCGCTATCTTCGCTCATTATCGTTGAATATACCCTTGAATTACCTACCCCTCGTCCGTTTAATACAATTTCTTATATTCCTAACTCATCGCCTTTGAACATTTGCCTGTAAAGAAATTTAGTTAGTGCAGACTGTAGCGAAAACTTACACGCATTTTAAGCTTTTCTCGAAAAACCTAGGAGTACAAAAATTGAAATATCTCCATAACTGAAAGTTGTAACGAATTGAACAAAAAATTAAATTAAAATACGTAGTAAGAACTTTAATTTGAGTCTAATTAAATAAAAAAATAATTATTTGTCCCAAAGTTATGCTTAATTATAAAATATGGATAAAATTCTTTAAACGCAAACTACAACACTTAAAAATGTATATAATTTTTTAATACTATTTTAATTGAGCATAACTTTGAAACAAATAAATATTTTTTAATTCAACTCGTATGAAATAAAAGCATGGAACATTCAGTTATAGTGGAAATATTTTAATTATTGTAAGCATAGATTTCCCCTAAATTTTTCGAAAAATGCTCGTAACTCCGCTATTTAGGTCTTATTCTTCTTTGGCTAAGAAATAGTCTGCAATTTTGGGACACTATTATATCTTTGTAAGTTAGTTTTTCTTTTTAATGAAAAAACTCATTTAACCCTTCAAGAACCTAAATATTTATTCCTTATACATATAAGCATGAAGACGTGAAAGATTTATTTTATTCAAAGAATACGCACAACACTAATCACAGCACAATGCACATTTTAAATAAATAGAAAAATCTATGGTTAATAGGTAATGATTATATCCTAAATTAATAAGGTTCCAAAAATTTTTAAATTATGAGAAATATTATACCTGCTGTCAGAACACATATTTATTATAATATTATAATATTAATTTAATTTCACTTTCAAAATAACATAAATAAGCTATATACTTAAAATATTTTTTAGATTTCCATCTTCATTTGTCTATTGTATTCTTTTTGTGTTACAAGTAAATTTTTATCATGAAGAAGCTTTAAAACGCATTATGGACTTGAGTTTTATCAATATGATGTCTAAAAACAACGTATTTAATTTAAATCGAGAGTATCTTGTTCTGGATCACTGTATAGAAATCGAACATCCCGAATATAAAGGGCCGAGGATACAAAAGAATTTATTGAATTTATTGATAAAGGTACAAATTTAATAAAATTATAAATTAAAATTAATGAAATCTTTCATTTTAATCATTGAAACGAATCAAACATTTAACATTGTTATTGTAGAAGTTTGGGGCCCTTTCTAATATCAATCCAACTAAATATGCAAATAATATGGCAAATAAACTAACAACTGATGTTGCTCACACTATAAAGGTACGGAAATATTTTATACGTGATATTTTCTATATTAAAATGCGCAAGAATTCTCAGTTAAACGGAAATAATTCTAAATTGAGAAATTCGTTAACTTTTAGCAATGTCTGAATTCAGAATTGGCAGTCCATATAGATTCTCTTTTACCACATATTACAAGGTCGGACATCATTTTATGTTACAATCCATATACTAAAAAATTTGTATCACCTGTACATACGTTATCGAAAATACCTGCGGGCACAATTAAATATGCACCAAAAGATGGAAAAAAATGGTATGCTGTAGTAATTGGAACTCACAATTATTTAATAAGAAGTTCATTCGAGCCGTCCGGAGCGTTAGCCGTACATTTGAGACATTTGGAATGTATTGGCTACACGCCTATTCTAGTAAGTTCAATACAAGTTTTTTTATTAATACTATTTTTTTAATTGAAATTTGAGAATCACGATTGTATTTGCAGGTGCGTTATAATGAATGGCATAATGTGAGGCACGAAAATGCCAAGAAAGAGTATGTTAAACAACTTTTACATAATTATAATTATTAAGTCATAAAAAACAAAGAAAACCACTAAATAATTTGTGTAGGCCAAATAACATGGCAAATTATTAAAATATATATATATATATATATATATCAAGTAAAGTAAAAACATATTTTGGTATCACTTTACTTGAAAGATCATTGGTGTTATAATAAAATAAAATAAAAAGAAATAAAAATTTATTTTCAATATGGATGTTTATATAACAGATAGTTTAAATTTGTTTCAAATGTTCATTGATTTTTACGAACTGTTAGATATGTAACCAGTGCCCTTAAACGAATATGGAATAGAACCTTGTGACGAGAGATCATTACATAAAAAAGGACGCGGATAAGGGGATGGCAAAGATAAAATTTACCGACCGAGCGCTGGTGCGGAGAATATTTTGTTTATAAAAAGATAAATAGTGAATAATTAACTGAAAAAGTATGCACTCCCTAGCTTTTATCATTATTAAAGTCTGGTTGAAATTTCAAAGTGATACATTAAGAAATATGGGAATGAGAGTGTTACAAAGAATCAGAAATGATATCCGAAATATTGTGAATCGGAGAGAATCTTTGTAACATTCTCATTTTGACATTACTTAATGTATCTCTTTGAAATTTTGCACAGGCTTTAATAATGATAAAAGCTAGGGAGTGCATACTTTTTCAGTTAATTATTCACTATTTATTTTTTTATAAGCAATATTCTCCGCACCAGCGCTCGATCGTTAAATGTTACCTTTGCCATCCCGATAAGGGAAAGCTAAGAGCGGATCCGTTCTATTCTGCTTGTTCGACTTGCGACTTTTGAATTAACCGCGTTTGACTGATTGGCTATAGTTCTGTTAAATTAAAGTTACCGGTAATTCAAACCTGGATAGCAGCTAGATGAGCTATACATAAGGCATTATAAAAATAATAAATAAAAAAAGTAACAAATACCAATCGCTGGTTCCGACGAAAGAGCTTACGGTATTTATTATTTAGCTGATACTTCAACAAATGAAACTTATAACTTAATATAGTTTGTAAAATGTCTCGATATCCATTTACACAAAATACTTGTAAATCATTTTATAGTCTTTTTATTCATGAAAAAGATTATTAACATTTAATAACATATCAAAAACTATATATAATTCAAAACACAAAATTCTTCTTATTATATGAAACTACGACTAAAACCTATATCTCCCATATATTTTTAAGCCTTATTTTAATTGATATATAAATTATTCAATCCCAATCCAAATTGATATTAATTCCAAAAGTCATATATCGATCGTTACCGATATTCATATTATATACAGTAGAACGCAACCTTAGAAAATTCAAACTATAATTAAAAAAATATGAAAATGTGACATTTTAAATGTTAAAGTATTATTAGTTGTCATTTGTCAATAGTCATTTATTGCTATCACTTTGTCAGCCCGCAATCCACATTATCAAGGGGCGCGGTAGCGCCCCAGGAAAGTATAACGTACATATAGTACGAACGAACCTACGGGGCAGCACCGCGCCACTATATACTTTGATATTGCTTTTTAACCTCAATTAGAAAACGATTTATTTATGTTATTATTCATTACATATATTATTATAATTTTCCGTCTTTATATTAAGTTTTTGATCGATTGGCATGTAACAAGGCTTAAAACCGTTGGATCGATTGGCATGTAACAAGGCTTAAAATCTTTGTTTTTCATGTCATTTAGGGCTAAAGCTCTTTAATTGGGTAATTTTTTTGTTTTAGTATTTTTAAATCAAGAAAAACTTATAAAATTAAAAAATTTTAATAAAATTTATCAGTTTTTCTTTATTTAAAAATACTAAAACAAAAAAATTACCCAATTAAAGAGCTTTAGCCCTAAATG
>UCOL01001227.1:0-40425 GCA_900474335.1 Ormyrus nitidulus
GGGGGGGGGGGGGGGGGGGGGGGGGGGGGGGGGGGGGGACAGGCAGAGGCAGCTGCCGCCTTTCAGCCCGGCACGCATGACTCATCCCATTAAGAAAAGACCGCCGGCGCGAGAGAATCTCTCCGCCCACTTCCCCGCTTTAGCGAGCGAGAACAAGTGCGGCCGAAAATTCTGCCAGTTTTCAAGGACCTCTCGCGCGGAAAGTTGGCTCTTTTGAATTATCGACTGGGCCGGCGCCCCCCCCCCCCCCCCCGTGGAGGGGAGGAAACTCGCGCGCGCGCCTGGACACACACACACACACACAAAGGCGTAGGTCGCAGCTCTCTCTCTCTCTCTCTCTCTCGCTCCCCCTCTGACCACCGAATGCAGCGCGTTATACGTTAGACTCGTCGTCGTCGTCGTCGCCCCTGACCCTGACCGCCGCGGCGATTCCCGGCGCGAGCTGAGAGGCCGCCGCCTTTGGGGGAGAGCGGACGAGCTTTCCGATCGCCAGCACGGGCTCGTTCGCCCGATCGCGCGCTCTTTCCTCCTCTCGTTGGCGCGCGAACGATCTCTCTCTCTGTCTCTCTCGCCGCTGTGTCGCCGGGATAATTGCTCGCCCGCTGACGAATCGCTACCGAGAAGCGGCGTTCGAGATGAAATTTCATAAAGAGAGGAAGGCGCTCCGCGGAATCCCTTTGACTCGCGCGCGTCTTGGCGTTCGAAAGCCGCGGGAAAGAGAGAGAGAGAGAGAGGAGCCGCCTGCCACCGGGCCGCGATCGATAACGAAACTATACGAGCATTATTCACCGCGGACGCTGCGTGTCTGCGCTCTCGCGCGGCGAGCGAGCGAGCGGATTCGCAAAATGCGCCGAGAGTCGACCGACGCGATTGTTCCTGGGAACATCCTGGCTGGCTTTTTACGCGGCGGTAGATCTCCCGGCGCGAATTGTTTACGAAATTGCGAGGACGGGACGCACTTTGTTGGGCGACGGGGGGAACGGAATATTGGCCTTTTTTTTCATTCGTCATCGAGAGAGTCCACTGACGCGGAGGAAGCATCTTTTGATCAGCCGGATAAAGCTGAATTCGAATGGGCGGCCAGAAACTTTCTGCGTTTTAGCGCTCGTTTCCGAGTGGATTTATTGTTTTTGCGCGAAGATTTTAGGTCAAGAAAAGCAGCGCGCCGGGCATTTAATTGCGTTAGGAAAAGAAGCGGATTTTCGGGAGGAAAGAGAAGAGTCATCATTATGCGGGGATTTAATAGCGGGCAGACACTCGCCGCGAGGGGGGGAAACAATGGAAAAGCGCGCCATTGTCTTTTCCTCATTAAGAGGAGGCCGGATACCGAGGCAGATCCCTGCCTTACCGCATTCAAATTTCGCAACTCGCCTTAAAATATGTGCGTTTGTACCGGACAAATGCGTACCTCTTTCTCTCTCCCCATTGTCCAAAGGGAACAAGATTAACGGCGAGCGGGACTATTTTCATTGTTTTATCCCCGAAGTCGAAATCGCTCCGCGCGGCAGGATCGAAATCGAGTGCACGTCGTCGCGGGAGGGAAAAATCGCTTCAAGAGCGAGGAGACTTTGACGGGACTGCAGCGAAAAGTGCCCCAGCCGCGGGGACGATGCTATTCAGCCGAATCTCTGCCTCAAAGACGCATCAATTCGTCCTGTAAAGGAGCTTCCGTAAAGAGCTGCTTAACAATAGACGCCTCGATTGCGTAAGGCGGCTCTCGTCGCCGTAAACGCGCGTCAATTGCAATATGTCGATTAAACGACTCGGGCGCGAGTGACGCAGCCACCGCGAGAGCCCAGGGTCACCCAACGCGAGTTTTTCAGCTCGGAAAACTGGAAGGACATCGATGATATTCCTCGCACACGCGCGCGTCATCGAGGACCATTGTTCGCGGGAGAGAGAGAGAGGGGGGCGCGGAAATGATTTGAAAAAGCGCTCACGTAGCTCTCCGGCATTTTTCAAAAAGAGAGCCCCGAGTCCGGCTTGCATAGAAATGCGGATCGGGGCCGTGCAGCGGCGGCGGCAGTCTTTTTGCGGTCGCGCTCTCTTCGATCGAGTCGTCAGTCCCGCGGACGCATTAGTCGGACGGGAAAGCCGGCGCTCCGTCGATCGATATCACCGACCCGCGGACTCGTTCTTCGGTTACGAGTTATTCTAAACAAAAGACAGAGAGAGAGAGGGAGATCCCTGTGCGAAATTCCGGGCTCGGACCGGCGAATTCCAGGCCCGGGGCGACCCTGAATAGAAACTAGGTCTGAAAACGGTGCGCAATCCGCTGCGCAGCTTTTCGCGAGAGAGAGAGAGAGAGAGCGGCCGCAGCCCCGATAGATCGACATTTCCCGGGGGAGGGGGGGAGGGTGGCGAGACTCAAAAATCCTTGCTCGGCCCCGCGAAGGCGGATAATCGCCCGGGCCGCACTCGTTACATTTGCGCTGCGAAATAAATCTGCCTCCCTCCCCGCTCACCCACCCCCTTCCCGGCCGGCAGTTGGGTTCGAGCCCGGCCAGCCTTTTTTCGCCGGGACTGACCCGGTCATCGATTTTTTCGCCGAGCTTTCGGTGAGACCGAGAGCGATCAGTCGGGGGCTCTGATTTCCAGAGCGCGGATTTTCGGGAATAAAAGTGTTTTTTTTTCTCTTTTTTATTAAACAGTTTCGACTGACCGATGCGTGGTCGTTGTCGACAGTGGCTTCGAATCGTTTTGCAACGAATAAAAGAGCCATATAAATTGATACTCGAGCCACGATACTCGATCGAGCAATCGGCCGCCGACGGTTAAATCGGCGATAGAGCGGAAGACGGCGTTTTTTTTTTCGAAAAGCAAACTCCTCTGTCTCTTTGAAGAAAATCGAAAACATTCCGTAAAATCCCGGCCCTCGCGGGCAATAAAAGGCCCCCCCCCCAACGCGATCCGGCGGCACTCGATTCCGCTTCGGCTCGCGCGCTTAAAATTAGCCCGTAGTGCAGGAGAGTCCGGAGCCACGTCAGTCGTCGTGCATTAAACTCCGGGCCGCGCCGGGCGGCACTTGAATTCTATTCGCTCGCGTGACTCACCGCCGAGTTTAATTACCGACGCATCGACGTGCGAAAAAAACGAGGAAGAGAGCCGAGAGCCGCCGGCAGCCCGATCGGTAGTCCAAACATTGCGCGAGAGCCTTAAATCCCCCTCTCCGCCGTGGGACGAGACATTAAAGCCGAACTGTCAGCGGCGCGAGATGCGTTTCCTGACGGAGGGGTGGGGGAGGAGAGCCGAGTAAACATCGGCTCGGCGTTAAAGGAATGGTCGCGGGGGATCCAATACCTTTTGTTTGTCGACTGCAGCGGATGAAAATAAATTTCGGTCGAGAAAAACGAACGGGGCGGGGAGGGGATTTTTCATTGGATTCGTTTAGCGGGAAAGGGAAAAATTAAGCGCGCGCGGCCTTAAACGGCTGAAATTTAATTACGAGCGCCTCGGAACAATGCTCTTGTCGTATAGGTGAACTCGTTGAGCCTTGCGTTATTAACATGTTTTATGGGGCAGGAGGTTGTAGACCAGTCGTAAATCCCGGCGCCGAGGAAAAAAAAAGAACTCGTAATAAGCGTGACTAACGCGACTCTGACGTTCCCGGCTGAAAAGGATATCTGCCGAAGTAAGAGAGACGCGGGCAGCCACTCGATGCTCTCCAGCGTCCGACAATCATAACGACCGGGCTAAAACGCTGCGATCCAACGTTCTCCGGCTCTCGTTCGCGAAGCTGAAAATTCGCTCTGAATTATCGAGCTTGCAGCGTTCGTCAGCCCCCCGTAGCCCTCGCAAGAGGTTGGCGTGTAAAAATTTCGCGCGAGAAAAAAAGGGCAGCTCCGCGCGCAGCTCGGAACAAATCCCGCGCGCGAGCGTTCGCGTGGCGATAATTGAGCTTCGATCCCCGCGAGCGAGATTATCGCGCTGCGCAAATTACCCGGGTTTCAATTATTTATAGAGCGCGCGGTTAGCCTTCTTTTTTTTTCCTCATTATCTGGACTCTCGTATTTCGCCGGGGCTTATCTCCCGGCGGGGGGAGGGAGAAAAAAAGCGCTCGCGGCCCGCGGGAACTTTGAACCCGGACGAGCAAAAAAGAGGCGACTGTTACAACTACTTACGTAATGACGTCAGCTGCGCCGTGAAGAAGTTCGAAGCGGCCGCTTGGAATAGTAGGGCTGCAGTGGCGGCAGCTTCAGGACAGCTCTTAGGCCGTCCCTTTTCAGGATCTGGCTGTCCCGCTTGCCGGGCTGCACGCCGTGGTCAGACGCGGCATACGTCCTCTATGCGTCGTGTACTCGCGAGGGCGCACCACCACGGACGCGTCGATCCGGCATTTGTACATATATACTTCTATCTCTATAACTCTCTCTCTCTCTCTCTCTATCTTTCAGAAGTCGCGATAAGGCATTATCTGGGTGTATCACCTCTCCTCCCCTCGTATACGCAGTGAATGTAACATCTACGGCCGTGCGAGGAGCCACTTTCTTTTCATATTTTGAGCGCGGCACTCCTTGCACTTTCTCTCGTAGGCGCCGCTGCTGCTTCTGCTGCTTCTGTCGTCGTCGTCGCCGCTGCTGCTGCTCCGCATGCCTTATTTACACACAAACACGTCGCGCACTGCACCCGCACTCGTCGTCTGATTGCCGTCTTCGTTTCGCCGAGTGTTCACACCGCACCTTCGACCGCAGGCTTGACTTCTGCGGGGGAAAAAGAAAAATGTTCGATTAGTTTTCTAGCTTCGATTAATATTGTAAGTATGTACGTGCTATCGGTCGTTCGAGAGGAATGCGAGCTTTCGAAAAAAAAAAAAAAAAAAAACTTAAACCCCCTCCTGCCGCGCGTCGCTTATCGTAATCTGATAAATTGAACGTTGCACGCCGCGATTATTATCGGTTTTACGATTCGCGAGAAATACGCAATTATTTCTTAGTTTTGAATTTCAAAACTTATAAGATAAGAGCCTAAATTCGCTGGGTATATCGCCGGGAAAAACATCCTCGAAATCCCAGCCTGGTGCATCATCGCCGCTTTTTACGATTCGTTTAGAGAGGCGTTAATAGAGTGTTGACTCGCGCAGCTGCTCTTTCTCTCTCTCTCTCTCTCTCCTCTCCTCACCTCACCTCTCGTCGCCTTGAATGGCGAGCGCGATAAACGAAAGCGTGCGGGGCTCTTTTTTTTTCTTTTTCCTCCGCTGAATTTCAGATAAGGTCATACATTCGCGCTCCGCGGCAGATAACGAAATCGCGCCGCGTCATGCGTATACAGATTTCACCGGGGATTGACGAGCTCCGATAAGGCGGCCCGGCCTGGCTCTTTTATTTTTCGAAAAAACTCGACTCGACTCGGGAATCGGAGATCTCGCGGCCTCGCCGGGGACTCTTGAACTTGGAGCGCACAAAGGCAAGAAGGAGAGAGAGAGAGAGAGAGAGAGAAGGCAGCGACGGCGGCGGCAGAGATTTTTTGAGTCATCTTGCGCAACTGGCCGCGTCGCCGTTGCGCTCCGCGGGAAGGTCAGTGGCTCGATGCGAGCCGACACGCACACGAACGCGCCGACAGTTTCCAGCGGAGAGCCGAGCGGCCGGAGCGGTGTGTTTTCCGCGCGCGCGGAGAATAAGGACGCGAGACGCGCGCTAACGAGCTGCTGCTGCTGCTGCTGCTGCCCGACGCAGCTTTTTCCCAGGTGGCGGGGAGAATCTCCGCTAGCCGCCTCGTCTCGGTCGATTTTCGTACTGTTATGCCGGCCGCGGCGGCCGATCGTCGATGTTTTTCAACGTTCGATGCGAGGATAAAAAAACAGAGAAACGCCGACGTCGACGAGAAAAATACGAGCTTCGCCGCGGGCGGCGATATTAACTGTATTTTCCGAAAATATTTGCACCGCTGCAGAGAGAGAGAGAGAGAAAGAGAGCAACGCAATAACTGAACAAGCAGCCGCTCCGCAGATTTTTCGTTTGCGCAGATGTTTTCCCGGAGAGCGGATCGTTAGGAGAGAGGCTCGAATTGAAATTCGCTCCGAAATTCGAAGGCCGCCACTCTCGAACCTCCGCCCTCTCTCTCTCTCTCTCTGTTATCCCTGCACTTTAGCACCGCTCCCGAAAGGAATTATGCACACACACAGCGAGAGAGATGCACGCGCATTAATCTCCGTTCTTCGTACCGGTGTCTTTTCGGCCTCTACAATTGGCGTTCGCAAAAATTGGATCTTAGAGCGACGAGCGTATATTTAAAGAGACTCTCCGCTCCTCTCGTCTTATCCGCCTTGTTGGGCTCGCGAATTTTTGCTATTTCCCGTGGGGGGGCAGAGGGGCTGTGGCCGGGTCGGCCTCATCCCGCCGCAGACGAGGAGGAGGACGAGGCTGGCGGCCTGGCTGCTGCTGCTTCTGCTTCTGGCGCGCGCTCCGACCTCGTCATCGCCCCCTCCCTGTATATATATATATATATCTCTCTGTCTCTCTCTGTCCCTCTGTCCGCTTTCGCGTCGCTCACTGTCACTTCATCCTTCGCTCTCCCCTCCTCGCGACGAGACGACGACGCAGGATCGCTCTCTGACCTCTGGCCTATCTGAAAGCAGAAAACAGAGCCGTTCGTTAGTCCTCCTTTTCGGGAGAGAGAGCCGGCCGCCGCCTGATAAGCGCGGCCGATCGATTCGTCGCGAGTAACGAGCGTCGAGCGAAATTTTTTGACACCGAAAGCAGACAGAGAGACGTAATGGCCGGATAAATTACGGGCGCGACGATCGTGTTTTTCGCGAGAAGCGACGGATTCGAGCGTGGAAAAATAACGACGCCCCGCGGTATATCGAACGCGCGTATACACACACACAAACGCACACAGCTGCCATTGCGAAGACTCTATTTAAATAGCCACTTTGCCGCAAATATCCGACGACAACTTCCCTTTCCTCGCGACGCTTTTAAAAGAGTACGGCGTCTTGCGCAACGAGGTAACTCAATTAACTTTTGTGCGAATCTTCATTAAAACGCGCACAGTAATATCTTCCTCCATCTGCGGGTTTTATGAAAAAGAAGTCGTACCGCGGCGTCGAAGATTGCGAAACCATTGAAATATTAATTTTGCCTCGTCGCCAGAGAGGACGAAGCCTCCGACTCTCGCTCCTCTCTTGTTTGCCGTCGCTCGCCGTCGCGGAAAAATGAGCCTTCCTCGGGAAAAAGGCGATTTTCGATTTCCTCGAGGCGCAGAGGCCGGGGAGAGGAGGGTCGACAACCCGCCGATTACGAGCGTAGAAAGCGGATTAACGGCGCCGGGCTCCGAGTCTATCGGGATTTCCTAATTGAACAAAAAAAAAAAAAAAAAAAGAAGCAGATAGCGAGAGAGGTTGTATTTTTACGCTCGGAGCTCTATTTCCGTGTGGTGCGTGGCGAGATGACGCACTACTCGGCGTCTCTCGGAGTTTACACCACTGGCTCGTGTGCCTCCTCTCTCTCACTCTCTCTCTCTGCTTTACGAGGCTAATGAATGCTTTTATTTTCCCAAAGTGCGCGCGCGAGCACGCAAGGACTGCCCGGTGCACGAAAATACGTGTCCGCTCATTTTTCCAGGCGAAATGCGCACACACACAGCTCGTAAACGAGCGGGTGACTCGCGAACTGCACGCGTCGCCGATATATCTTTATGAATGAAGCCGCGGCCAGTTTTTACTATCGCCCGCAAGCGAGCGTCGCATCGGGAGAAAAATAATATAGCTGCGCAGCCCTGAACTAGGCGGCGAAACGGGGGAGGGGAAAAGAAAAAAAGAATCGTTTCTATTATTATCGGCGCTCGTCGGCCTACTGCGCTTTATTATTCTCGCGCGGCTCGAAGACGGAGAAAGAGAGGCGCGATCTTATCTCCGGGCGGCGATTGCGAGCAGTCGATAGGGCGACTCGCTTTTAAAGCGCGCGCATATAACAAGTTGCCGCTGCCGCGCTGCCTCGCGAGGCAGAGCACGGCGAAAACGGGGACCTTGCCCTGCCTCTCTCTCTGTCTCATTCTGCGACCGTCAGCTGCTCTCGAACTTTGCCTATATAGACGCGCGGTGTGCGCGCGGCCTGGAAAGTTTAAGGGCGACGCCGGGAATTGGGGTGCGTGGCGATAAACGACGGAGGAGGACCGTAAATGCCCCCGGTGCGGGGTGGGAGGGGGGTTACTTCTGTTTTTTAAAGGCGGTCCACTTCTGGCAGAAGTGAGAATTCGCGTTGTATTCCGCCGGCTGGTGGGATGATCCGATTGTCGAGCCGCTCGGTTTTAATGGCGCATTGTTTCGAGGAGGCTCTCTCGATAAATTTCAATAAAATATAAAAGGCGCCCCCGTGTATCGGAGCTTATTAACTTTCGCGGATGATTCATCTCGGCGAACGGGCCGAGTGTATCGGGATTTAAGCGCTGATTTAGCATAAAACTCGATTGCTTATTCCGCTGCTTCAATCGTTAAGTTTAACGAATTTCGCAAGAGCGGCGCTGTTGAGATTTTCAACAATAGCAGCAGCAGCAGTCGCGATATCTCGAGAGCCAAAACATCGTAAATCAGAAAAAAAAGGTCCGCCTCCGCGAGCCTTTTCGTCGCTCTCGCGGCGTGGAAGCGGGTTTATTTAGCTAAATAAGCGCGGCGTAAAATGCAAAATCCGTTAGGCGAACGGCCGATTTCCCCCCTCCCGCCCCGTCGCTCCTAATTAGCATTTCTAGCGTGCGCGATAAATCGGCAGCGGAGCGCGGCGGCGGCGATATTCCATTGAACCGCGAGGCTAAAAATAAATCCTTACCTAATTTCGCGAGAGAGAGAGAGAGCAACGTAACCGGTGCATATTTAACGTCGAACACGCGAAAGAAACGAGCGCCGATGCAATATCGTCGTTCCCTCCCCCCCCTCCCCCTCATTCTCTTTTCCAAGCGGCGTTTCCAATTTTTCGGAGCGGGGGAAGGACGCAATTCCTCGACGGGCTTTTTATGCTAATGAAAACGCTGATACACGACGTGTACGCGCCGCGAGAGTCCACAGGCTGACGTAACGAGCCGCGCGCGGAGATCGGCGAGAAATCGAGAGCCGAGAGAGCGTCACGATCGCCGAGCCGAAGGTCCTTCAATGCCGGCTCTCCGCTCAATGCCAGTGTGTGCAGGCACAGGCGCTTTTCCCACGTTTAGATCGCCGCCGAGATTCGCGAAATTTTCCGAAGATTAGCGCGCTCCTTAAGAACGTGAATCGTATACTCGCTAAAACAATCCTCGCGCGGGGGAGGGGGCAATCGCGTAAGCTACTCGCGAGCCCACCGCCACGATTGCCCGATCTATACGCGCTGATTTTACCGCTGTTCCCCGGCGGAGTTAATAATTCTACCCCGCGAAAAAACTCGTTTTATCCGAGCGACGACTCGCGATGCACTCGCGATATTCGACTTACTTTCGAAATACTCGCGTCCCGCGTCGAGGCGATTTCAGAAAGGTAATCGCATTATATCCGGCGGGGGGGGCGAGAGATCTTTTCGCGCGACGGGCGAGGCGAGCGAAACCGGTTGGTCCGAAAGCTCGCTCTCTCTCTCTCTCTCCCTCTCCCTCTCGGTAAACAAACGAAAGCTGCTCCTCCTTGCCTGGTCGGTGTGCGGCTATCGGCGCTCCCTGCGCGCAGCGCTAATCTGTCTATCGGGTCGCTCGTTACGCGACGAGCGACCTCCGTATATCTGCTCTCTGCGCCCGGGAGATAGCAAAGGGCAACCTATACATCGAGGAGAGAGAGAGAGAGAGAGAGAGGAGCGATAGCAGCAGCCCCTCTCTCTCTCTTTCTCTCTCACTCCTATCTCAGCCACCGAAGAGCGAGCTTTCTTTTTCGAATGCCCTTTGATCGAGAGCGCGGCCTCGGAGAGGGGCACTTCGTTAATTAAACCTGGATATTAGAATCGTTATTGACGAGCCCCTTTTTTAACGAGTCCCCGACCGATCGATGCTACGTGCTATTTTAAAAAAAAAGAAAAAGAAGGTAAGAAAAGCACCGCCGTCGCCTCGAATGTCAAGTGCTCGCGCTCGCAATATTTTAGCATGCACTCGGCGACGGCGGCGAATTAATACGCCGTCTTTTCTCACGCCCCCCCCCCCCTTCCGCCAACCGACGAAAAATCGACCTCGCAAAAGAATAATACGCCTCTCTCCTCTCCCTCGCGCGTCCGTCGCCGTTTTTCTTTCCCTCCCTCCCCCGCGCTCCGCTGTCCAAACACGAGAGCGTCTGCAGCTCGGGAGAGCACATATGCTCGCCGATTAAAGATCGCACTCGCGGCGCCGAAATTTACATGAAAACGGCCGCGACGAGTGCGGTTTATTCCTGCGCGCGTTGCCCGCTGTTTGTGCAGGGAGAGAGAGAGAGAGAGAAAGGAAGTCGAAAGTAAGCGCCGGAGAAGAGCAAAAATCTCGCGCTCTCGGGGAAAAATTCTGCGGGCAAATTCAATTTCTGGCCCCCCCTCCGACGAGGCGCCGCTTCGTAATTGCTCGATTGTGCGCCGAGTCGCTGAATTTTTCGGCCAAACGCAATTTGCATCGAGAGAATCGAAACCTCGTTAGGGAAATGTATCCCCCCCCCCCCCCAAAATAATTCTGTCGCAGCTCTCCGCCGTGAATTTCGGAGAGGAGCGTTCGACGGTGCGAAAAAGATATCGCCGTGCGAGGAGGAGGAAAAGAGAGCCATGAGCCTCTCCGCCATCTTACGACGGCGTTTCGCGCGAACAAGTGGCAAAAACGCGAGCGTTTTGCGGAAAGGGACCCGCCGCGCAGATGTGCGCTGCCCTCGTCCGAAGCGCGGCGTCGCTCCGAAATTGGAGCCGCGGATTTTTTTTCCGCCCGAGCCGTCTGGAACGTCGCAAAAAGTCTCTCGCCGATACAAAGCACGCGACATCGGGGCCAAAGAAGCGACGTGGAATGTTTGATAAGCCCCGCGCGCGCGTAATGTTCGACCTATTGCTCTCGCGAAGCTCTCTCCTCTTTTTTTTGCTTTATCGCCGTTATTTTGCTCGCGCGAATTTCAAGCATTTCGAGCGCTCCGATGAGTCTTCTTTTTGCTCCTTCACGCGGAAGTTCCTCCCTCTCTCTCTCTCTCGATCTGTCGGTGTTACGTCTGCGAACGGACTATGGACTTGGGATTTATTTTTCACGCCAGAAGCGCTTTTATCGATGGCTATTTTACGAGGTTATTGCTTTTTCAAGTACACACCGCGGTAAATGAAATATATATATTTTTAGAGCGAATATTCGCTTTAAGCATTAGTTCGCTTTTAAAATAACTTTTCGCGAAATTTCCTGGGAAAACTGTTGCGGCGGGTTGTTCGCTGTTTTTTTTTAATCGTTAAATTTTTTTTAGAACTGATAAATGGATTGTCTACTGCGATTTTTATGTATGCTCGAATTTAATGCGCGAGAAAGGTCTTGTAATTTTGTAATATTTTTGAGAGATTTAGTAAGTAGCGGATTTCTTACGGACTAAATGTATTAAAAAAATTAAGATATCCGGCAAATACTGGTTTCATTTAACAGGTTTCTTATTAAACCAATCGCAATTTCATTTACTTCACGAATCTTTTCCTACATTATTAAAACAAATCGAAAATACCTTTATTAAGGTTAATTATTCTTTTTTTTTTTCTACTTTTTTATGCTACCCAAATATGGGAGCAAAAGAATTTTCCCGAATTGGAATTCGAGTACGCTGTGATACTCGAATTGAAATCTGCTAAAAAATACTGCGAAATTCCTCGAATTTTGAGCACTTGCACGTAGAAAACTATGCTGCGATCGCTTCACGTTAGATAACACATTAAATTCCACGGATTTACCATCGTTTACGATCAATTTGCAGAACAGACTACGTAAAAAAAAATATTTGAAAAATCAAAATTTTTTTTTAAAGTGTTCCCGAACTGCACTTCACTACGAACAATTCCACCAAGTTTTCCCAGTAAAAAGCCACTCCGAAGCCGAGATTTCGTAACGCGAAGCGTTCACAGTCGAGGAGTCGAGGAGCGGCGCAGCGTCAAAGTCCGCGCGTAAAATCGCCTATTTTTGAAAAAATCGCCAATCACCCTTCCCGACGGAATTTTCGCGGAAAAAGTAGATTTTCCTGGGCAGCTCGGCGTCCAATTTACGAATCCGCCGCTCGTTTCCTCGAAACTTCGATCCCTGGGGACTTCTATTTATAAACTCATTGTTCGGCGTTTGCGGCGTTCACGGAGGAGTCGGCCCATCGGGAAAGCCGGAAAAACCAATGCCCGAGGCCCACCGTACCTTTTTCAAGCGGTCGAAAGGAGGACCGGAGCTGCGAATCACACGTCGGCAGATTCGTTTTTTTTTTCCGCCGAGCTCACACACACACACACACACGTCCACACACGCGATCCCTCGGCTCTCGCTCGATTACCTCTGCCCGGAAAAAAGCTGCCGTGCGATTTTTCCGCGTTTTCGACGCCGAGAACTGCGAGCGAACGAGAAAGAAGCACGCGAAATGGCGGCAGCCGTAGGCCACTGTATATCCGAGGCTCCGCCGCCACAGCCTGAGACTCGCCTCGACTCAATTCACTCTCTCTCTCTCTCGCTCTCTCTCTCTCTCTTGCTCGCTCTTTCTCGCTGGCTCTCTCGATTAGTAAAACCGTCCGTCCGCCTCGGCGATCGACAAACACGAGAACCTCTCTCTCGGGACGAGGCCTGCCCATTATACCCTTATTCCAAAATTAACGGCATTCCCGAGCCTCTTTTTTTTCGAGTGCACTCCCGATAAATCTCTCTCTTCTCTCCGCAGCGCGACTGATGCAAGGACTTTTCGCACGGATGCTCTTTTCGTCGCTGCCTCTCTCACGCCCATCGATCGCGAGACGAGGCTCCGGCACATTCGTCGGATTTTTCGCTGAATACGGTAAAAAAAAAGAAATAACCCAGCCCGCACCGATGGCCAACGCGTTCCGCCTAGCACACCATTTTGAAGCGCACTCGCCGCACTGTGATTCGGAGCACTTTCCAGGTATACACTTTTCCGCGGAAAATTCACTGAATTCACGTCCTCACCGGGGTGCGGGCGATCCTCCGTGGAGGCACTGCGTCCTTTCGCTGCACAGAACAGGCTGGAAAGCACTCCGAACGACCGCACACAGGCTCTCGAGCGTCATGGAGTGGCGCCGAGTCGGAGCGCGCGGCGTCGATAAACTGGCTTATTTTGAAAAAATCAGCAGAGCCACTTCCCGCGGGAATTTTCGCGCGAAAAGTAGATTTAATTGACGAGACGGCACTGTAATTTCACGATTCGTACCTCCCGGGCCGGAAAATCAGCTTCCCGGGCCTCTCCGCGGCTCGGCGTCAATTTTCCGGAAAAGCGCGAAAAATGCGCCTATCCGCGGGAGACTTCCGCACACTTGTAGCGAGACACTAGTGGAGAAAGAATCCGGGCTCGGATGGCCGGGAAGTCGTCGGGAAACCCGTTTTTCCGGGGTCCGAATCGCTCGGCAGCAGCACGTCCGACGCTGTCTCTCCTGACTGCTGCAGCACTCCACACTTTTCCTCTCTCGCTCTCGGTTCTCGGCTGCTGCTGCTGCTGTTCCGCTGTTGCTGCTGCTGCTGCTGCTCGCCGTGCGCGAGGGAGAGATTTTTCGTCGGCCTCGGGAAAGCCGTGCAGGAAAAGCGGCCGGCCCAGCTTTAACCTTAAAGCTCCAACTCACGCACAGGCACACACGACAACGACCTCGAAACGAAGGACGCGCACGGCCGGGTCTCCCCTCTCTCCCTCGGGCCGCTCTTTCTCTCTCGGTTTCGCGGAACGCGCGGGCGACTTCGGGGGCTGGCTGTGGCACTCCGCGGGAGAGAGAGAGAGCAGCGGGACTCGTCGTCGTCGTCGTCGTCGTCGTCGGGGGGTGGTCGTCCCCGAGACTAGGAAATCGAGAAAAACACGTGGAAAAATTCGTTACCTATATCCGTTTTGCCGTTCGTCTGGATAGAGCGCCGCGGCGAGCCAACACAACACACACAGGAAGGCCTGGGCTTGCGCGTGATGGTGGAGGAGAGTCGTACACAGTCGGTCGCGCGCGCGCGGCGGTGGCGGCGCCTCGCGCGAGTCACTCGCCAGCGATTCTCTCTCGACTCGCACACACACACACGCAGACGCACACACACACACGGCGGCGGCGGCCCAAGCTATACATAGACGGGCCGCGCACACAAGAGCGGAGCGCCGTTCGTTACAAAACGCCGAGGCTCTCTCTCTCTCTCGCTCTCCTCTCGGAGCGTCGCTCGGAAATTTTTTGGACCTCGCTCCGCTGGCTCTCTTTTTTCCTCGAGGGGCTGCAGGCGGCCTGGCCTGTGCACCGGGGGAGGGGGGAGAGAGAGAGAAGTGCAGGAGAGGATGACGATGCCGCTGGACTGCGGTTCGTGCGCAGTCGTTCGGCTGCCGTAGCCTGACCGGCAGCAATTGCAACTGTCGGCTCGGCCGCTCTCTCTCTCTCTCGTTCGCTCGATGCCTCGCTCGTTCTCTCTCGAGTTCGCGGCTCTCTCTTTATCTATCCGGGCCGAGAGCGCTGCTGCGCTGCAGCCGCTGAATTTCCTTGGGACTCGCGCGATGACCCCTCGGTTGCTGCTTCTCTTTCCGCTTCGATTTCGCGCCCGCTTCGACGTATGCGAGGATTATATTGGTATTTTTTTTTTTTTTTCAAAGTTAGAGAACGGGCAGAGGTAAAGTTATATATTATTCCGTTAAAAAAACTTCGGGCAACGATCGGGGAGAACGAAACCGCCGCCGTGATAGCGTCGGGCGAGGCTTGTTTATTTTTATTAACAGGAACAATAAAAGTTACGCTCGTACTCTTCGAGTTTCTCTTCAAACACAGATACGCTTCCCGAGCGCTTATTCCTCCGCAGCTTGTACACACGGTAACGGCGACTTTTACGAAACTCGGCGCATATAAAACAGCGAACTTTGCAGGCGCAAAGCAACAACGGGGCAAAATCAACATCAGAAGTATATATACGTTTCTCCGAGAGAGAGAAAGAGAGAGAGAGCGGTACTGCCACCGTCGCCGTCGCCGCGATCGATAAAAAGCCTACTGCCGGAAATTCGCGAGAGAGACAGACAGACAGACCAGACGAAAAGATGCGAGAGCGGAAAATTCATTAACTTATAGTCTCCCTCAATTTCCCTGGAAATCCATCGTCACAGTTCCGAAGAGAGAGAGAGAGAGAGGGAGAGAGAAAACGACGATCGATCCGACGAGTCGAGACGGAACGCGAGAGCGCTCCTTTGATGAAGAATTTCGCAGAGATGTGGAATTTTCAAAATTGTGCAATGCATCTCTCGCTCTCTCTGCAATAGCGTGCCTCGTCGAATTCCGTTCGCCTCCAATATTCAGCAGAAGCCGAAAAACTCCCCGAGAGCCGGCGAGAAATAACTGCCGGTGAAGAAATCATGAACAATGAATTCTCGCATCGACTCGATATATACACGAAATCCAATTTCTTCGCTTCCCCCCGCGCCGGGGGGGCTTTTAAGCCCGGCGAGCGGCGCGCGCGGCTCCGCTGAATAATGCGCGAGGAAAATGAGGGATACAGGTATATACGCGCGGCGTGTGTGTGCAGGCGCGCGGCGCGGAATTGCAGAAAGCGGAAGTAAAAAATATATCCTTTCCTGGAAAAAAGGGCAGGCGGCCGGGAGGGGGGGCGCGCCCGCGCGAGAAAGCCGCAGACGGAGGGAATAAATTCTCGAGTGCGGGCTCTGAAAGAAGCCCTTTGCGCGCGATTTTTCGACCTCTCGACTGTTTTTTTTTTCTTTTTTTTTTTTAATTGCGCGCCGCGATCGTGAAAAAAAAGAAGGACTGGGCCCCCTCCGCGCTCTTCCGTTTCGCGCTCTCTCTTTCGTGTTTTTAAACTGCAGGCTAATGTTGAAAAATAATTGCAGAAACAGTTTTGCGTATATCTGTCGTGCGGCGGGGCGGTATCAATAGGAGTTAATAAAAGCGCGAGTTCGTTTATTTTTCGCACTTATCGCGCCACTTTTACGTCACTGATAAAACGGGCTCTCGGATTGTTTGTTGAATCTAATTCCGTGCATTAGGATCGCTTTGTTTATAGACCCCGGAGCTGCGACTCGGCGCTCCGATACGCGGCTGGCGTAAAAATATTGATTAATCAATTATCTCTCTCTCTCTCTGCAGATATAGACGCGAATAATAACGTAAAATATAAAGCGTCGCCCCGGGTAATTGTGAATTACGAAGGCAATATATTTGAATAAAAATACGCGATCGTCAGGTGTAATTTACGGAAAAAAAAAATACAATGCTATCGGCAAGAATCTCGTAATAAATCACGGCAGGTCCGGCAAAAAAGTGCGCGAAGCTTTTCTGCAAAATTTATCGTTTCTCTCGCTTTTATACATTCTTCTTTATGTAAATAGAAATTTCATTATAACCCGGCGCACACACATCCCCATTATTTACTTTGCTCCTTTGCGCAAAAAAGACAAAAAACAGAGAGAGAAGAGAGAAAAAATAACGGGAGTGCAGGTCGCATCGATTTTCAATTTCAATATTTAAAAGAGCGCCTGCCTTTCCTCGCTCGGTTTATATTTACAAAGAGGCAATGCACCTAGAAATGGCACTGCTTCTCTCTCTTTGACAAAAGTGCGCTGAATAGGCTATAAATTATGCTTCAAGGCTGGCCGCGGCTTTAAATACCGGCTACTTAAAAATCCTTATCTTTCATTCATAAACCGCGTTCGAGTGGTACACTATTTTTACCGGCGCCTCCTCATCTCCCCCCGCGAACGGAAAAGGGCGCGTTATATAAAGCGCAAAAAAAACGCGTATACCGACGCTTAAATGTGGGGTAGAAGGGAGGCGCCTGCTCGGAGGGAGAATTTCGATCGGAAGAATTTTGCGAAACACGGCCGCTCCTCTCTCTCTCTCTCGCGCTGTACAGCAGCAGCGCACGGTCAACAGAAAGGGAAAGTGCAGCACACTGTGCAAGTCCGACGTGCGATATCTGCAAAGTGATTTCCGGCCCTACTCTCTCTCTCTCTCGCGCTCCCTCCACTCTTCTCCGCGCGCGCGAGCGGCCTCGCTCGATAATGCAGTCATATTCTTTTCGAGCTCCTCCTCCCCTCCTCTCTCTCTTGCTCCAAAATCACCTGACCGCGAGTAATCTTGGTGATTTTGTGAAATTGATGCACCTTTCAAGGCCTGCCGATAATTAAGCGCGCGCGGACTTAGGTTCCTTTGTCTCGCGCCTCCCTTTCTGCGGGCGCGTTTGAAATATATCGCGGCTCTTGGCGTGTTCGCGCGCGGCAACTGGTAATTTTGTAATTTCGCCGGATTTATCGACGTCGGCGCGCGGTGACGCATTCTTTTTAAGAGGATTGTTTTCCGTATTCTCGACGGACACGTAATCATTAGCGAGAGAGAGAGAAAGAGAGAGCGTTAAGGGAAGCCCGTGTAATTGATACGTTCGACAGAGAGAGAGAGAGAGAGAAAAGCTCGGCGTAAATTTTTTCCCGAAGGTCTTGGGCAGCAGTACGCGATGTGCACGCCTTCCATAAATAACCGCTCGCGCTCTCGTCCATGTGTTCGTAAGAAAGGCGGCCCCGCTTCGGAGGAGAAAAATTATTTTTCAAATGCGCTGCTTTCTTCATTCAATTCCCCGCCGCCTTCAAATAAATACGCCACTCTCGCTCGTTTTAAACGAGCAGTCGTTTCTTGAATTCAAACTCAGATTATAGAATATCGATTACCGATCGGTCGTCAAAGTTTCTCATTAAATTCGACAAAGAGCCACGTTTCGCCCGGTGAAAATTTTCGAAGCCCGTCAAAAACGAGAAGAGAGAAAAGCGAAAGGGAAAAGCTGCACGGCGATCGGCAAAGTGAAAGAGTCGCGCTCGCAGCACCGCGCGAGCCGACAGCTGCGGCGCACTTCCAACGCGCTGCCGTATATCGGCGCTGCTGCGCGCGATCAAGTTCATAAACACCACGGCGGTTCGTTGAATTTTCGATCGTGTGTCAAGAAACTATAATAGACATCGGCGGCAGCGGCCGCCGCGCGACCGAGTCATTACGTGTTAACCAGTCGTACGGAGCGTGGGTGTTTTCGCGACCTCGCGACAAAGGAGCCGTTCTCCCTCTTTCTCTCTCTCTCTCTCTCTCTTGCTCGCTTCGTTCCGTTTGGCGTGTACACCGCTGGTGGGGAGCGAGCTCAAGTGCGGATCACACGCGCAGATACTATCCAGACGTTACGAAAGAAGCAGGGCCCGTATTGTCCGGGAGAGTATTTTTATCTCTCTCCGCGAGTTTCGAGCTCCGTAAATTTTTGTTGCGCTCTTCGCTTTCTTGGAGTTTCGAGTCGATATCGCGGCTTCGCGTATTACGTGCATCATCCTCCTCGCGCCGCTAATTTCGCTCGGCGTTCTCGTTCGAGGGCAGGCAACTGTGTGTAATATGTCGGGGAAGGGGGTGGAATTCGAATTTATGCAATTTTACCCCCCGCCTACTTTTATATGGAATTATTCGCGCGCTCGCTTTTCGAAATTCAATCCCCCCCCTTTTATTTATTCTACCCAGCAGAGGCGAGGATCCGTGTCACGAGGCGCTTTCTCGGCTGTTTTCTCAAACGCCGCTGCGTCGCACTTTATTAGATTAAGGGGCCTCTCCATTATCCGTTGCCGACTCTCGAGGTTTTTCTCGACGTATATAACCGGTTCATTCTCCGCAAATTGTTTTATCAATGAGGTAATATATACGCGACGAGAGAGGAGAGTCCTCGCTTCGATCTCTCCGCTTCCTTCGGGGAAAACAAAGCGCATTCAAATCCGGCCGAGAGTCTCATTGGAAAACTCTCTCCTGCGGAGTGAGTGTGCGCAGCGGAGAGTGAAAAGGGCGTCGGAATTTTTCTCGTAAAGCCGAGAGAGCGTAAGCTTCTCTACGCAGGCGGCGGCAGCGTGAAAACGCAACGGGACAGCTCTCGGGGAGAGAGAGAGAGAGAGAGAATTGGGTCCGACTCCGCACATAACACAGCCGACCGGTTCGAACTGGCGGCGGGAGGTGTTCAGAGAGGCTCTCTCGGCTCTGTCCGAGGCTCGGTCAATAGCTCTCGGGGCCCGGCCACGATAGAAAGAGAGGGACGATAGTCGTGACTCGGCTCGTCGCTGCACTGCGGGACAAAGAGACACGGCGGCCGACTGCGCGGAGGGGGAGAGAACCGGACAAGGTCCCTCTCTCTCTCTCTCTCTCTCTCCAGCCGGAGATCGGCCGAGCGTAGTGTCGCATCTCCACGTGCGATGTTCCCCCGCCGGGGGGGAGATCCAATTTTCGAAGGACCGTTTAATCAGACGCCGAACGACGAACCTCCTTTTCTCTCTGTTGTTTATGTAAGCCGCGAGCGGAGCTAAACAATATATATACAACGGCCGAATCATTACGGTTTATTGCGCGAGAACGCGATCGCTCTCCGCTCTCCTCTGCTCTCGCGGCCAAAAGGCATTTAACTGCATCGCAAGCGAACGAGAGCGAACGTCGTCTAAGTCGTCGTCGTCGTCGCGGTGTGCGCGTCTTTCCGCGAAGGAAGCGGGCGAGCGGCCAAGCGGTTCCTCTCTCGTCTCCCGCGATTTTCTTATAGATTTCGGTATAGTCGCGTCTCTGTATCGCCGCGGGTATTTCCCCCCCGCCGCCCGACTGGCTGAGAGCTGCTCGCGCGACGCGGAGTTGATAATCTCGCCGAGTATTTTCGGCGGCGCGCCGCGCGGCTCGTTTTCTAAACAATTTGCGCGCGACTACTTTTATTATAGAATTCTTTTATGTAACCGCGCCCAACTTGACCCCGATTCCGGAGGCGGGGGGGCGTCAAATGTTTTCATGCCAATAAGCACAATCGCTCGGGGAAGACTTATCAAGTCCCATTGCGCTAAATGTGGATGCCTTGCGACTGCATGCCGCCGCCTTTCTTTCCGCGGAGCGAAGCGCGCCGAGAGCTACTGCCGACAATAAACATTCTAGCCAGTAATGAGTGGAGTATTGATTATTCGAGGAGAAACGCCAAGCTCGGGGACAACGGGATTACTATTTGATTAACGGAAAAATCGATCGCGCGCGTCGATTGCTCATTGTCCGGGCGCGGCTTTGCCGCGATTGTGTCTAGTCCGATTCCCTGTGTACACTTTCGGAATATTTTCCAATTTATTAGTCCGACGCCGCGGCGCGCAAAACTGACGGGAACACGTCCCGACGTCGGAGTAGGGAGCGCCCGGTTCTCTTTCTCGCGCATCCGCGTGTGTGTCTTTTCGAGAGAGACTCTCGACCGCTTCGGAAACGTCCTCCCGGCGCGTCTGCATAATTCACGCCCGTCTCCGCGGTCTATTTTCTCCGAATTCCCGCGCCCCCCGCCAAAAAACCGCCTGGAGAACGCATCGGGCAGCCGCGGGTAAACAGCAAATCCCCCTCCCGAGAGAGTGACGCAATCATTTTTATTGGCCGCGGTCGAAAATACGGCTGAAAAGGAGGAAAAATTACGCGAGCCGAGAGCGAGCACAATGGATTGTAAATTTTGCGGGAGAGAGAGAGAGACTTGCTCCTCTTTTTTTTCCCGACCGGGCGTGACTCGCGCGAAAACTTTTGGCGGAATTCCAGTCCGCTCTCTCTCGCGCGCGCACACACACTCACACACACATATACACGCGGGGAGAGAGAGCTTGCACGCGGAGGGAGGAATTCGGCCTCTTGATCGATCGTCGGCTTTGCAGTTTCGCCGTCGCGTCTCCGGCTCGCTGACACGCGAGCGAGAAACTCCGGGAAAAGCCCGCGACGGACATTTTTCACTGCGTCCGAACTTGCCCCCCTCCCCCCGCCCCCCACGCGCGAATTCTCCCGCGGGGGCGGAGAAGCGCGTCGATCTTCGGAGAGTTATATCGCGGCGTGGCTGCCACCTACAGACGAGTCGTCCAATTTGTTTTAAACAATTTCGTCTCGCCCCGAGACTTAATAACCTCCCCGGCCTGTCGAGCTCAAGCAGCGGAAAATCGGATTTCTACCTCGGATCGCGTCCGTTTTCGCGTTACGTAACGCGTTCGAGCGAACCTACAGCTTAAAAAAAGAAAAATCGGGAGCCCTTTTCGCGAGGCGATTCCGGCGATATCTCGTTCGGGGGGTTGGGGCTGAAAAGCGCTCCTCTCGGTGCTGGCCAAGTTTCGCTACCTTCCTCGGCGCACATTCCCTTTAAAGAGAGAAGCTCGCGCGAGCGCGCGCGCGCGTCTTCTCCAAGCTATAGCTCAGCGTCCCAGCCACGCCCGAAGCTCTTTGCCGCCACCGCCGCCGCGGAGCTGCGTCTTCTTCTCTCTTCCTCGGGGCAGAATTTCGGCCCCAAAAATGGATCCATTAATCTCGCGGCATTTTCCTTCGCCGGAGAGAGAGAGAGCTGTATACCTCCGAGCTTCCAATTCCTCGCGATATATTTTCCATCCTCGCTCCGTAAACAGCGCAGTCAAAGGGTCTGTCTCTCTCTCTCACCCCGGCGGCCTGGCCGCTTGTTTACCTCACTTGTTTTCCCACCCCGCGCGTCTTCGGCGCGCGGACGCCGTGTTTGCGCCGAAAGCGGACGAGAGAGATGTCTCGCGCTGCTTTTCGCGAGAGAGATAGAACGAGAGCGCAAAAATTACTCGCAATTACCGAGGAGGAGCGCTCTAATTCCGCGGTGGCCGGCTAACGTCGTCGGCGCCTTCCACCTACGCGTCCGCGGATAATCTTCGAGAGCCCGAAAGCCTCGCCCTTCCCTCCCCCGAGTCGAGGTGTGTCCCGATAAGAGAGCGTTTTTTCTCTTTTCTTGCTGCCTCGGACGCCCGAGCCAAGTTCACGAGTGGATCTACGAATTGATCGAGCGGGCTTTTATTCGGTCGGCAAGAGCGACGTTTGCTCGTCCATTGACGATTATTAGTTTCCATTTCTCTCGATAAGCGGCTCGATGAATTATAAAGCAGCGAGCCGATAAAGTATATACCTTGGCAAAATTAATTATTGCGGCTTCGCAGGAATCTCTTTTGCAACACTGTACAAACGTTCGCTCGCTCTTTCAACGCGTTGACCTACAAAATTCTCAGCCGCCGAAAAGCGCAATTACGGAAAAGTCTAGACCTTGGAACGAGGCAGTTTTTTTGCCGGAGAGCCGCTTCGAAAAATCATCCGTCGCATCGTCAGCTCTCGGCGATTCTTCCCCGCGGCAAATTGTCTCGCTCGCGAAAAAAAAAATAGTCGCGCTCAGCTTAATTTCGACTGCGCGGTCCGAGCTGCGCGTCGGTGTCAGCTCGCGCGGACGATCTCGGGGGGGCGATTTAGTCAGCTTTCCGTTTTTTTTTTTCAGCCTCGTCGTCGAAAAGTTTATTATAATTCCGCTTACATATACCTCGCGCCTCGCTAAAAATTTAGCTCGCGATCGCTAATGCGCCGTCGACGGTTAATTAGCATCGGCCGCCGCTTTTGAATATTCAGCGAAAAAAAAAAGAGAAGGCGTGCGCGCGACTAACGCGAGTTCCATCGATCGGCGGCCGCGGTTCCCTCCCCCTCGATTAAATCCTCCCGCGTGTGCCTACGTAGCGGCGAGTCCGACGAAACGAAAGCGAAGCCCGGGTCTCTCTTCGCGAAAGAGAGCTGCGGTAGCCGCGAAGAAAACGGCGCGTCGAACGGCGCCGCTAATTGCCAGAGGCCAATTTTCGACCGAGCGGCGGGGCGAGGGGAGGAAGGCTCTTTTGGAACATATAAAAAGTTTCGCGGCTCTCGACGCCTCCCGCTGGCAGATATATATACGCCGCGGAGCGCGCGATTCACGCATCGCGAGCGAGAATAGAACATTTTTATCCGTAAACGTACACAAAGAGCGCGCTGCTGCCGGCGGCGGCGGCGGCGGGGGAGTACAATGCTCGGATGCATATATACGCGCAGCGAGAGAAAAAAGGAGGCAACAAAGCCGCGGTCCATCTCGAGCGGGCGCTCGACATTTATCTTTGCTCCGCGGCCGCCGCCGCGTTATAGAGCTGCACTCGCGGCCCGTAAAAAAAGGGCTCGGGACCTTCGATCCGAGGCCTCTTTTTTTTTTAACAGGGCGCAAAGAGAGGGTTTTTAGATTTTTCAGAGGGCCGAGTGATTTATCGCCCGCCCCCTCGGTGGATTTTTTACGCCGCTACTTTTTCCGCGCTAATGAATTTACCACTCTGACCGAGGCAAGGAAGGTTATTGATTTTTCGAAATATTAGTGTTGGCTACCGCTTCTCGGAGCGCGAACTCGGGAGTTTGAAAGTTTCCGACGAGACGAAACGAAAATCACGCGGAAATTCCGGCTATCCGAAACTTCGCCGGCTCGGCCGCGCGGCAAAGGAGGCGGCGGCGCACCTTGAATCGGGGCGTCCGAAACTTTCCGAAATTCGAGCGAGCCGCGCGCCATATTTTTAAGGCACGGCCATATAATGCAACGCTCGGAAGACAAATTAGTTTGCCTCGTTTGCGCTCCGTTCATTCATTCCTCTCTCCCTCTCTCGCCCCTTCTTCCCCTCGTTGTACCTCTCCGCTTCTCAGCTCTGAATTTGCACAAAAGCCGTTCGTTCGTTTCCCTCGATTCGACCCTAATTGAACGCATTCTTCAACTCGCTCTCTCTCTCTCTCCCTCTCTTTTTTCTCCCCGCACCTGACACTCCGCAGACGCTCTCTCTCTCTCTCTCTCTCTCTCCTCGCCGAAGACGCGTCGTTTCGCTTTGTTTTTATACCCGCGTGTATATTGCTTAATCAAGTTTTTTTCAGGGCGCGATTGCGCGCCGCGCAAAGCCGCAGCGAGAGCAACATTGCCGCTTCCCGGCAATTATTGTACGCGAGAGCGCGAATTTATACGTGCAGTCTGCGCGCGCTGATTTTTCATTGCCTGCCGTTTGTTTACGCTGTGCTTCGTCGAGGGATTTTATCATTTTATCGGTAATTATATAGCTGGTGCAGCTTTTGAAATATAGGCTCTCTGATAATAAAAGTCTGTCGATGAAGATTAAAAAAAAGTTTGCGTGGAAACGAAACATTCGAAAGCAGGATGTTAAAAAAACGTTAGACCGAAGCAGAAATATCCTACGAATTTTCTCGATTGTGTTTTTTTTTATTCCAATCAAACTTTTCTGCAGCCTGGCGAAGTTGAATTTCTTTTTTGACAAACTCAAAGCCCTCCTCGGAAAACAAGTCAAGGTAGTTAGAATTTCGACGTGTCAACTATATACCTCGAGCAAACTCGAGCCTTCGAGAAAAGAAAACGTATATACTCACGTGCCGATCTCGCGCGTCCATCGGACAATTGCCGAGCCGAATCCGGGCATTAATCTCGTCGCAGTGTGCGGTTTCTCGACGCGGAACGGCGTGAGAGAAGCTCCCATTTCGAAAGCCGGGCCGCGCGCGAATTAACGAGCCTTCCCTCCTTTGCCAAAACCAAAAATACCCGACTCGCGAGAGGATTTTCACCTTTCACCTGCGCGTGCAATGCTCGCGACGCAACGACGCGCCGCGGTCGCGTGCATGCAGGCGCGTCGATTTTGCGCGAGAGAGCAAACGGGAAAAAAGCCGCGGGAAGATGACTTGCGCGCGGCCGCCAGAACATACAACTGAGCGTCGACTCCTCGTCGGGCAGATCCGCGGATTCCCCGCGCGCGCAATTAGCACGCCGGCCGAGAGAGCCGATAACCGTTCCATTGTGCGCGCAGAATTCGAATAGCGCGAGCGGCCCCTGATCCGGATTCTCTCTTTTTTTTTCTTCTTCCTCCCCGAGAGCCGCAGACGCAGGATATTCCGAAGAAAGTGGTTCTGCCGGCGGTGCTGGGCTATTGTGCAAGCGAGGGGCAGGATGACGGCGGTGCGTCTGCATTCTTTGGCTCGTTCTCTCTCCCCGACACAACTTGAAATTGTTTTCGTTTTTCGAGTCGGCCGCGGACGACGCGCGTTTCTACCGTTATTTAACGATTGATCGAGTGGATTTTTCGAATTTGTCGAGTTTAAGCGGAAAATTCAGGCTCCTCTCCGCGGGGGAACGCGGATTTCAGCCTGAAGAAAAATTTGATGATACGGGAAGTGGCTTGGATTGTTTAATCCAGCCGCGATCTTTGAAAATTTTTTTTCCCAAGCGGATCAACGCGATTAATCGTGGTTTTAAATATTTTCAAACGGCTTGTAAGATTATCCTGGAATGCAAAAACAGAATAGAGACAAGCAAAAACTGTCGGGGAAAAGCTCACCCCGCAAACTTAGAGAAGAAATACAGTAAAAATTACAAATAACCTTATAAAAATTACCATACTGTCTAGTAAAGCCACCACAGACTGTCAAAATCCAAAAAAATTACTATATTTTGTAAGAAATTTTACTATACTGTTTAGTGAATTTTCCTATAAAGTATGGTAATTTTTTTGGTTTAAACAGTTTGTGGTGGCCTTATTAGGCAGTACGATAATTTTTACTAAACCTTTTCTCTCAGCGCAATATATACGTTTTACACCGCATATCGCGTGAATTATTTCGTTCGATAATTGCGAAATTCGATTTCCCGGGATTGGCGAATGTTTGATGTGCAAGAAATTCGCATCGGCTTCCCCTAATTAAACATTTAAAACCTTCGACTGTCTTATTTTATTATTCAGCATCGATTCCCAAGCCGCATCAGCTGAATTTCCGATTCCGCATACATCAAATCCCTCCGTCAGCTGTCCCGGTCGCAAGTTTTGTTAGAATTCCGTATAAGAATCGTCAAGCGGCACTCGGAGCAGCGCGCATCTTTTAAAGCTCTCGTCGGAAACTAATTACCGCTCGGGCGCAATTTAAAACTCGGCTAACTCGGAGTTACAAGTTTTTCAATTATTAAAGCGGCCCGCAATTCCGCAGCCGGCGTTTAGACTAATCCATTATCAGCGCAACCGCCGCCGCCGCCTCCCCCGTCGCGCGCAAACTCGCGCGTTTTCCTCATTATACATCGGTGCACACGCAAGAGCTGAAAATACAGCCGGTGTGCGTCTGCGTCTGTGTTTTCCGCGATCCGGACGCGTAAACTCGAGGCGGCGCGCAGATAAGCCGCTCCGATATTGCGCAACGAATTCGTCGTCGTCGCGGCGAGATACACATTCAATTTGCAAATTCCGCGGCGACGGCGGCGGCTGCACGAGATCTCTGCCCGACAGGAAACGGCGCCATTAGAATACGCCGAATGTAAGTGCGAATTTGACGATTGCGATCTGCCTCTCCGCATATACGGTTTTTGCTCTCTCTCTCTCTCTCGTCTTTTATGTAACGCCATTGCCTACTCGGTTCTGTACGAGAGATCCTCCGTGCGACGGACTCGGATCGCTTGTAGGGAGGATTTTACTTTGAGAGATGCCGAGGCAGCGGGATGCATTGTATTTACGTTTTGCAGCGACGAAGATAGGCGCTACGGTGAAATATTCATTCGCCTTTTTAAGAGAGCAGGTTTGTATATATGTGCGCATCGTTGCTACGCAAAGGAAACTTCATTCACATTTTCTCAGCGTCGTGCTATCAAAAATTGAAGCGGGGAACATTAGCGGAAAGGAGCCGACTCCTTGCAGAATTTTTTATCGTAAAATACGGGATTTCGCGTGCTTTTAACGCAGGATATGCGTATTGTACTTGTCGGCGAATCGAGCGTATTTTTGGCGAGAGAAATTTTGCATTCGCGCGCGACTGACAGACGAGAGAGAGAGACTGCTTTTCCGTCGTATCGAACAGGTTTTTCCGAATAAAGCGAAATGTCTCGCGTCGGAGCTGCGGAGTGACAAGCAGTCCCCCGTTTCGCTCGTTATCGTCCTGGAAAAATCTCTCTTTTCGGGTAAACGGGACCCAAACTGCTCGCGCCTTTCGTAGCGCGGATAATATCTTTTTCCCAAAAGCGTCTAATTAATTCCACGCGGGGCGATATCGCGGTGATTATCGCTCCTCTTTCACTTTCACATTCAATATTTCGATGAGTCGATGCATTTTTTTCGGCCAGAACGACCACCCCCCGAAACTAAGACGGACGAACATTTTTCGGCGTCTCATTTATCGCTGAGAGAGCAGCGCGGCGCGTCGCTTTTCTGCCGAGTCAGTCGTTGCGTGTTATACGCGTCGATTAGATCGATCCGAGAGAGGGAAGGCACGGAAGAGAGAGAGAGAAAAGTCACGCCGCGAAAGCAATCTCACACTCATTTCGAAGCGGCGGAGACACTCGCGGAATGAGAATTTCGGCTCCGATAACGTTTAATTCGGCGGCGACTCGTTCCCCGGATCAAAGTTCGCCGCCTCCCCCTCTCTTTCTCTTCGACGTTTTCGCGCGCCGACTGTGACTCGCCGCCGGCGAAAAATCGCAGGGATTAAGGGCAAAGTGTGCTTTCGTCGTCGCCGCGTCTGATCTTGAAGAAGGAACCTTGGAGAGAAGTCACGTATCTGCGAGTCCCGCGCGTGCAACTTTTTCGGATGGATCTCCTGCGTATTTAAGCGGAGATCTCGTTTATTTTGGCTTTTAAATTTTTGGGAAAACTCTCTCGACCGTCGAGAACTCGTTAACGCCTTTCGCAAAGAGGCTCGAAAGGTATCTGCAGCAATTCCTTTAAAAGAGTACAGTTCCGCGAATGGGAAAAAAAATTTTAAATTTCTCAACGATCGGAAGAGCCTTCGATTCCGAGAGAAGAGCCAGCGTTTTTCTCGAGTCGACGCCCAACAGTATATCTGGCCGACGAGCATAGAAAGAAATGGCTGTCTATGCGCTCGTTAGAAAAAGGATCTCTCGATCCGACGGTTCAACGACACGACTCATCGCGGGCTTCTTCGAGGTTATGTCCACGTTCACGTCCTCGATCCTGTCCGCGAACCTTATCCTTCGAGAGCGATATGCCTTGCGTTTTATATTGCACATCGCGCCATCGTCGTACGTCGTCGCGTTTTAACGCCCGACTCGTTTCCAACTTCTGGGGCTTTTTATGCGCCGTCGAAGCTTCCGCGAGAACGATTCCTCGAAGCCCCCGCCTGATTTATTGCCGGAAAAGCGCGAGTTTTCGGAAAGGAGCTTCTCGGTGTTGTCGCTCGATTTTGCTGTTTAGGAGAAAAATTTCCTGACCGGAGGCAGGTTCTCCGCTAACTGGAAGAGGAGGAAAAAAGAGATTCGCGCAGCAACGCCACACGACTTCGATAACGGGATATATTCGCGGCCGCGTAGAGTAAGGAGAAACCTAGTTCTCGGGATCGGGTTTTCGTTTAAAAGTTTAAAACACACTGAAAACTACCGGGTCTTACACGTCGGCAAAATTAAAGAACTCACCGCGTATCGGCAGTTCCTCTTTAGAAGGCACAAAAAGCCATGGCACTGAGCACTGAGAGGATCAAGACACACGAACACACACACACACACACCAGCACTCGCGTCGCTTTTTCCACACTCGAATACGAAGAAAAAAAAAAGTGCGCTTCCACGGCGGAGCAAACTCCTCGCGATTCTCGCGAATTAACGGTAAACCGACGTGTCGCGCGTCCGTGAATGTAAGAGAGACGGAGAGATGCAGAAAACACTCCTCTCCCTCTCTCTCTCCGCGGCATGTACGTGTACGAGATTAAACAATGTGTATTAAGGTACTCACTCGGTACGCGGCAGTCGCGTATCTCCCTCGGACGACGTTCCTCTCCTCCTTCCTCTTCCTCCTTGGACCGCGACTTGAGCTATAGACGAGGACAGAGAGATATAGAGAGAGGCGAGCTTGGGTGCGCGAAAATCTCTACAAATATAGCCTCTGCTATTTCAGGGGCCTTGAAGCCGCACACACGTTGTACACACACTCCCTCTCTTTTTCCAGGATAATATCCCTCGCCTCCTCGTCGACGTGCACATATACACACTTTTTTTTTATTTTCTACCCCCAAGCAGCGCGCGCGAGAGGGAGAGAGACGGAGAGAGGCCCGAGAGCGAGGAAAAAATATACGTGCACGCACTCAGCGGAGGAGAGAACCCCGGAGACGACGAGAAAAGGCGAACGGCGGAGCGCTCGGTGCACATTCACGCAGACACATGCATTCGAGCCACGCACACACGTTAAAAACCGTCGGTCGGTAACTCCGGCACACCTTTTTCACTCTTTCGCGTTTCCGTTCGCTCCTTCTCCCTCGGCTCCGCGGCTTTGCTTTATTCGCGCGTTCGATTTCCAGAGGCAGGGGCCGCCGCTTTCCGGAAAAAGCCGGCCGGCCCTTACTCGCGGTGAAAAGCGCCAAGGTAGAAACGCGCCACCTTTTTCTCCCCCTCGCTCCGATTCAAATTTCAACCTAGCGAGCCTATATACGTTTTTCTTCTCCCTCTCTCTCTCTCTCTCTCGGTTACTCCCGAGTAGTAGTAGTGCTTCTTCCCTCCTCCCCCGCCCGCATTCCTCGACTGCACAGGTCGAAAGACGTTTCGCTGCAAAACTCACTCTCACGGCTCACGGGGCTCTCCGCTTGTCGGGGGCTCTTTCTCTGTGTTTCTCGGGAGTCGCGTCCTCGGCAAAAAAGCAACTATTTACAAAGGGCGCACTCCGCGCACGCACGCACTTGAACACACACGCGGCTGGTTGTTTAGGCGCTCGGGCGCGCGGTGCAGCGCCGACCGACACACAGCGCGCTATCGTATCTCTCTCTCCGCGTACGTACAAGAGAGACGACGACGCACAGGTGCAGCCGGAGAGACGGCCGCTCTCTCGCGCGCACACTCACACGCACGCACACACACACAGACACGCGCAGAGAGCGAGCGAGCGAGCTGCAGTGCGCGCGCGCGCGCGCAACCGAGCAAGTACGTGTGGTGGCGCACTATACGCGGGAGAGGGGGGAGCCGTCGCCGCCGCCGCTCTGCCGCTGCTCCGCTCTGCGAGGGAGTTGGCTCGCCTGCCGCCGCCGCTTTTGCACGGAAATAGAAGGAGAGTGACTTTGGCGCGAGCGCCGGCCGCCTTTTTTTCTCTCTCTCGCGCGCAGCTCTCTGCCCTCCGAAATTCGCTCCTGGAAAGCGTACACGCAAGCCTTCCTGGGGGCCCGGCGACGGGGTTTTTCAGGGCCGCCGGGTTTTATAACCTCTCGCGTTCTCGGTAGATATCCGCGCGGCGAACGGACAGATGGCGGCCTGGCCGCCGTGCCCGGGGCGAGGGAAACTCTACCCGAGAGAGGAGAGGGAAACTTGCAGCTTGCGATTCTCCGCGAACGCGATTTAGCCCCTTGTTCGGCGGAAATAAACCTCTTCGTGCTCGCTGGGAATATAGGCTGCTCGCCTACGTTTACTGCAGCGACGTTTACCGCGATGGAATCAATAGTACAACGCCGTCCCCGTTCCTTACATTATTCCCCGGAAGGGATCTAAAATTCTATGAATAAAAAAAGCAGCGGCTCGAGAGCCGAGCATTTAAAAATCAGGCGACTTGAAAGCGAGACGCGCCGCGTGTCACGGCTGCTCTCTCGGTGTTGGTGTGCACCTCGTCCGTGTGACTGGCCGCGGGGAGCGAGCAGGACGGACGACGTCTCTCTTCGCTAAAAGCAGGGCCGTACATTCCTTTCCCCTTTCTCGCTAATCGGCGAAAAATTGACGCATCGATCGGGCCGAGCTATATTTTCGGAAAACACGCCAGCAGCAGCAGCGGCGGCGGCGGCGGCGGTGGCGGCAGCAGTGACTGTATATACCTCGGAGAGCGGAGAAAGAGTTGGCTCGCTCGCACAGCCTTAAAGGGGATGGATCGGAGGAGCTTTTTGCGCCGCGAAGTTCAACGGACTCGATCGCGCGCTCACGGCGCATTTGTTTGTTGATTAAAACGAACACGTCTCTTTTTCCACTGGCCGAGCTCGAGTTCGGACTACGGGGTTCGGGCAGCCCGGATCCCAGGAAAAACTGCACGACGCGTCCGTTCGGCGTGGAAGCGAGGAACGGAAAGAATCCGCGTCGGGTTTTACTCGACGTTTAATTAAAATTTTTAGTTGCTTTCATGGCGACATTTTCACGAATGTAGTTTTGAATTTAATTTGAATTTTAGCAGGCAATTCGTCAAATTTAACGCGGGCATTTAGTATAGGAAGTTTAAAGGTAAAATATATATGCACCAGACGAGGCAATTGTACAGTAAATTGCACTTATTCCATGAATCATAAAACGGTCGTAGCTTTAAAACGCTGACTTTTACTTTTTTATATGATTAATGCTCAAAATTCTCTGCGTCACTCAATAACAATAATTAGCTTAGTTCGCGGAACGAAGCTACATTTCGACTGAACAGCGCGATATCGAGGCCCATTTTACGTGGCCCTGCCGTTCGAATCCTGGATAAATCCTCGTCCGGGGCAGAGGGGCGCATATATGAAGCCAACGGAGAAACAGTCGCGCGACATAAATATTCGAGGCTCCTCTCTCGCGGAGAGCGACGCGCTCCATGCAGAAATTCCTGGGCGGCAGCTGCCGAGCGACGGTGCCGCGGCGCATATTCAAAAAGGCGAGATTCGTAAACGCCCCATATTCGCCGGTGCTTTACGGCTTCTTCACTTGTCCGTGCACTCTTCTCCGACTCTCAGCTGTTGGTAACCTGCTCTCCCGGCCGAAATAATAAAATCTCGACTGCCCTCGCTTCGAGGCGCCTCATTTTATTGATTTCGCCTTTTTTTCGAATAAACTTCTCTTTTACAAATTAAAATCTCGACTGAATGGAGCTTATGGAAACTCGTCAAGTTCTGCGGCACGTACTGAACATCCTCGAGTGCACGGAAATTCATAAAAGTTTCTATTAAGTAAGGCCTTTACAACGGAGATGCAGTTATTAAAAAGTGAAGGCTTCTTATTATATTAAAGCAGATTAAAGCTATGCAGAAAAATCAATAAAATTCATTACGTTACTTAATTGAATAAAATTACGCAGACTCGGAATTTAATTAGAAGCGAATTATTTGTTTAACTTGACCTAATTAATTGAAACGGCATTCATTGCTGCATCAAAAGGCAGGCTCGAATTTGATATGCAACTAATATAACTTTCGTTCTAAAGGATCAGCAACAATGATGATTTTGAAATCGAGCGCCTAGAAAACATTCCCAAAAGTGGCTGGACTTTCCATTCTCCCAAAAAGTTTTTCTATCAAAAGTTGAAGTAACCACCGTAAAAAAAACTCCCCGCCGAGGGGAAAAACAGTCTCGCAAGACTCAGCAGTGCGTGTACGCACATTTGCCAACGTCGGCGCTCGCTATCGGCGCTCTCTCGCACAATATTGCCGATAAAATTAGATTTTTGCTCGCCAAGGTCAACCGAAATGGATACACTCGGCTGCGAACAAAGCGGGGCTCCGCAACGAGTCGCGCTCGTTCTTATCAGCGTCGCAGATATGCCCTCTCTCTCTCTCTCCCTCGTCGGAGCTCCGGTTTCCGGATCGCTTTTCGCGCTGCAGCAGTGCAGTGCAGTGCGCCTCTGATTTCCCACGAGCGCGGGTCGAGGCTCGGTTGCTATACGGCACTGTGCCGAAGAAGAAGAAACAGCGGCGGCGGCGGCGGCGGAGGAGAGGGACTCGGGCGAAAAAGAAAGAGGGAGGAAGAAAAAGTCTTGACAAAAAGACGTTGCAGTGGGAGAGAGGACGCGGAGAGCGCTCGGCTGCCAGAGAGAGAGAAAGCCGATGAACCGAGTCGCCCCAGACGTAGAGGAGACGCGGCAACGCCGCAGCTCTCCGCGAGCCGGCAACGCCGCGGCACCGCTCACGGATACGCTGGGCAATCGACCACACACGTGCGCGCCGCTCTCTCTTTCTCACTCGCGCAGAAAGAGAGAGAGAGAGAGAGCGGCCAGACCGGCCGACGAAAGAATCCCGTTTTGTCGACGGAGAGAGAAAGAGAGAGAGAGAGAGAGAGAGAAAGAGCGGCTCCTCCAAGCGAGCATCCGCTTTTCCATCATCATCAACGCAAGGCAGCCTCTTCCCCTACCACTCTCTCTCTCTCTCTCTCTCTCTCTCCTTCTGCATGCAAAGAGAGGAGAGGCGCATTTATATACACGTATATTTTTCGAATGCCGCTCTCTCGCCTGGGAGCCGCTGCAGTAGGATCCGCCGACGCGCGGATTTTTTTGCTGCTGCGGGAGCCCCGGAGGAGGGGGGGGGGACTTACGCGATTACATTTAACGTTACTGCCTGCCGCGAAGATGGCTTTTTTTTTGCTGGCGAAAATTTTTCGAAAATAAATACGAACGGTTACGTTTGTTCGCTCGTGGCTCCGAAAAAGGTGGACCGCATGGCTGGACCGTGCAAAGCGCCCGAGGATTAAATTGGCTTTGGGTTTAACAATTAACTTTGGCGGATTTGGGAAACGTTCGTCGGAGGCGCGCTGTTGCCAAGTTTAGCGGGCGCCGTTCGTCGTCGGGAATTAGCTTTTCAAAATTTAATTTTAAAAAATTGCCGGGCCCGAATGTCGAGAGGACATTTTGTGCACCCGATGTGCCTGCGAATCGTGCCTTAAAAGCGGCTGCAAAGCCGGGCTTTTAATACACTTTTAAAGTATCCCGGAACTTTAATTTAAATAAAACTCCCCGATAGCTCGCAAGAGACGCTTGGCGTACACACCGCAGGCTGGTAGGAGAGCCCGAAGAAATTCGAGGCATGAATCTTCCACCTTAATTTTCGTCTACTCGATAAACGCGAGCTAAATTCAGCTCCCTCGCCACACGAACGTGCCTAATCTTATCAGGCAATCCCTCCATTGATAAAACTCCATTACTCCATTTGCACGGAGCCCCGCGCACAGCTCTCTCAGTGCGCGGCCGCGTCGTTCTCCTTCTCTCTCTCTCTCTCTCGTCGCTTGCAAACGTGTACCCGCTGACCTCCGGCTCGCCGCGGTAACCTTAAGGTTTCTCTTCTCGCCGCAAAAAGCGAGCAAAGTAAGAGTAAGGCCCCCGTCACGATTGTAAACCTTTACGACGACGACGACGACGACGACGCGGGTGCCCTAAAGGCCCCGCGTTTTTTTCCCCCGGACTTCTAATTACGGCCGATCGTAATCTCCGCGGGCTGTGCGTGTAACGGTCCCGACGCACCGCGCGGATTCAGGCCCTTTATAAGGCCGCGCGCGCGTTGAATATCTTCTGGAGAAAGTCGACGCCGACTCACACACACACACCGCGCTCCGCGTGGGTGGATATGTTTTGGGCTCCCGCCGCGGGGATATTCGAGTTTGCGCGCATACGGGAAAGCTAATTAAACGTAATCTTTGACGTAATTGCAAAGCAAGTCGCGCTTCGATTTTCGCTGTATTATTAAGGCAGTCGCGATTAAACATATATGGATTTTCGACGTACACGTTTTATATATGTTTATTCCAAGCTGCGTTGATTAATTTTATATATTTATATACGAAGCGGAAAGAGAAATTATTTACCCTGAATGAATCGCAAAAGCTCCAATATGTATATATTCGATTGCGACCGTTAATGTTTTAAAAAAACTTCTTTTGAGGTTAAACTGCTTTAAATTAAGGGCTTTAAAAGTAGCTCTTTCTCTCATTGCAAACAAAGTCCTGTAATCAGAATGAGCAGCGTAAATAAATTGGCAGCCGCGCGCGGAATCCAGTACTTACTTTAATATTACCATTTTGTTTTCGGAGCGAGCATCAATCGAGCGTTCCTCGCGCGAAAAAATTGTAAACAACCGCGCGAGGAATAACAGAGTCATTATCCGCTATACAGCTCCTCTGAAAATTCGTTCGTGCACGTGACTTTACCACGATACTCCCGGCATTTCGAGTCCCCTGACTCTTTCTTTTTTTTCTCGCCGATCCTCGACAAAAACCATCCGACCGGCTGCGTACATCTGCGGCCGCTCGCGGAGGTTATGTTCTGCGTCCCCTCGCACACGTGACCTCGCGTCATCCAATGGTGTAGGGCAGTTTGTCGCAAACCACGTGCGAACCGAGTCGCGGATTCGCAACTGCGCGCCATATGGGTGCGGTACGAAAGATTAAAAAGTATAACAGTATCGCCGCGGACACTCGCTTAATGATCCGTTATTAGCGAAATTGCGCGGGCTTGGAAAAAGGCTGGAATTACTCGTCCTCAAAAAAAAAGGGGGGGGGGGACTGCTTAGGCGACGAAAATCGCGTTAGCCCTCGCTGCATAAACGTGTGTGCGCAATTGCGTTACACGCCTTAATAATAATACAACGGCCGCGTCGCCGGCCGAGTAACGAGATTTCCGCCCGAGAATTTTGCGAAAACAGGCCGCGCTCTCCCGCGTGCATGTACGCGCGTCTGTGTGTGTACATGCATAATGCGCGGACGAGATCGTCGATTCGAGCACTGCTCTCCGCTCGAGTTTGGGCCACGTATATACGCGCGCACGTGTGCTCCTCTCGCCGTGTAGTAATGCAATATTTTCAAAAGTTCCTCCCCGGACCGGGAAGACCGTATTCTTTCGAGCGCTTAAACTTGCTTTTTCGTTCTTTTGTGAGAGGCTGCTTTAAGAGTAGAGAGAAGTGCTCGTATTTAGGGATCTTTGCGTTTAATACTCTTTAATGATTCATATAAAGAGTGCGCGGATTTTGACAATGAATTTTTTAATACCTCCTGCTTTATACATGGACACTTCCTTTGCCCCGGTTTAGAATATTTAGTTTCAAATATTCAAGCGGAAGGTGAAAAATTAATGTTACATCGATTTTAATCCGAATAAATTCCGAAAAAGTTCATCGAAAAGGAACATTTTATTACCGTTCTCGAAGCTCCGAGAGGTAAAAATATTTAAAAGCAAACTTTAACCCTCAATAAGGTCAAATACAGGCGGCGAAAGACGATATTTTTTACAAATTCAAACCGCCAGCCTCACCGGCCGAGTATAGCCGGTTTAGCCCGTGACGCGCGAGCCGAGAGCGGAAAAGTGTCCACTCCAGCTGTTCCCTGTGCAAACGTCGGCCGTCCGCCGCCTGAAAGCTTTTACCTCGGAGGCCCGGACACCGCGGCGATTGTGCTCGAAGCCGCGAGTCCGAGCTGAAAAGTCTTTCGCCGACGCATCGACGCGCGCTCGCACGATATATTCCAGCGTTTGCCTCGGAAACGAGAAACAAACAGGCCTCTCTTATGTACGCCGGAGAGTCAAAGGCGGCGACGCTTATTAACGCGCCGCGTGAACACCTCGGCGAACGCCGCGCGCGACGCTAATCGGCGCACACATGCATCCTCTGGACGCGCGCTGGACTCCGCTAATGTCTCGGATCGCCGTCTCGAGAGCAGCTTCGTTAGACGGATGCGGTTTTTGCGCGCAAACAAACCCGTCTCGCGTGCAGCCGATATCGAGTTTGCCGCGCTTTTTCCCGCGGCGCGCTGCAATTACAGTCACGTTCTCCGTCGAATTTTCGCTCGTCCCCGCAGCTGGGGGGGGATATCGAAAGGTTTTTCGAGCCATTTCGTAATCATCGGCTTCCCGGCGATTTATATATCGATAAATAAACGATTCCCTCGCGTCGACAAACTCGTTCCCGCGCGGAGCGGCGAAGTGCACCTACTTCCCCCCGCAAACTGGAACCGCAAAATTTTTGCAAAATCCGCGGACGGAGAACGGAAAAAAAAGAGAGAGCCGGTGGGCGAACGAGCTCCTCTCGCGCAACCTGTTCTCCCGCCTCTCCTAGAACAATCGACATCACGGGCGACGCGCGCGCGGCGGCATCGATTCGGGGTCACTGACTTTCGGGGTGCAAAAAGCCCTGAAATGCAATTATGATGTGTATACACCTGCACGCGCGCCGAGGCGCCGAGTGTGTTTACGAGAGAGGAGAGGCGGATCGATCTCCCCGCGCGCGGCGCCCTCCTCGCCTGAATTCTCTATTAAGTAACTGTAAATTTTATACGCGGACGAGCGAATTTACGAGCTCCGGGTTTAATCCGTTTTGACGACGGAAAATTACCGCCGCCCCGAGTGCGTATAATACAAGTTCAAGTCCCGCCGCTATTGCGCATAATGAGCGCGGCCTCGGCGGTCGAGTTTTGATATATATGTAAAATTGCGGATTTTCGAGCTCCTGCACTTTCGGCATCGAGATTCGACGGAGTTTTTCGTTGTTTCGCCGCATTGAGCGAGTAAATATACACTGATCTAACGGCAATATATATATTTTATCGAAGGATAAATTCGCTCTCCGGCGAAGGTCCTTAATTAAAGTTCGAGCGAGCGCATTTAAATTAATAGACTTTTCTCGTTACTCGCCTCGTCCAAATGATATATAGAGGCGCATAATACCCCCCCGAGCTGTCATATATAACGCCCGTAGTCGAAAGCCAACTCCATAAAAGCGTCGCGCCGAAAGTGAAGCGGAGTTAATGAATTGAATCGCGGAATTATCCGCGTCGGAAATTTCTTAATCGCGTTCGCTCCGGCCTGAATGGGCCAATCATTAGCCTCGCCGAGAGCGGCGAGTCGCCGTCATTTTTAATTTCGCGGCTAAAATTGCGCGCGGAAAACCCGCCGCCGACGCCGCTGGTGCTTATTTCGCGGAGGAGAAGAAAGTACGAGCGGTGTTCGCGTCGGCGAATGTATAAAGTAAAAGCTCTCCGGGCTTAACGAACGTTTCGAGTTATTTGAATTTTAGAGATTAATCTCGATCGCGCTACTTTTTGTGCGATTTTAAAATTTATTGCCGGACCTTTCTTTGTCGCAATAGTGAATTTTTATTACTTTAGGGATTTCGTCCGGGATGTAATTAGTGAAACTGGATTTTTCGAAAAAAAGAGGTCTCTTTTTTTAAAATTCTGAAAAAGAATTTCAATTTGAAAATCCTTTCGAAAGTAAAAGGGAGCGAATTTTTTTTTTTCAAAGGATTTCAGGAAAATTAAAGCTACATAGTTCTTAAAAGGCGTGCAGATCTAATTCCCCGTATGAATAAAAATGTAAAGTAAACAATGTACGGGCAGATAGAATCGGGCTTTCTCTCGACTTTTATTATGCATCAAGATAAAGGCGTCGCAAAAATTCCGAGCTCCAAGTCCGAGAGAGAGCGGATCGCCTCAAAGATCCCCGACACTCCGGGCGCTATACCTCCGAATTCAAATTTCGACTGCCGAAGCCCCCCCATTATATTCCGCGGCAAAAGGGAAGGCGAAAAAGAGCGGGGCGGCATCGAAACCTGCAAATCCTCGCGAGAACGGGCTTCTCGCACGCGAGATGAGCCAGCGGTGCATATTCGCGCGGGCGCGGGGATCGATGTGTATGCGTTCGAAAGAAAAGAAAAAAACAAAAAAAGAAAAAGGAACAACGTCGGCTCGGGCGAAGACTCGGATAAATAATGCATCATATGTTGCGCCGGTCGCGGATCTCTCTCTCTCTCTCTCTCTCCTGCACACACGTGCAAAGTTGGCCCCGACGGCGACGACGATTCGAATTAAAAATAGCAGCGCCGGCGCGCAGTTTACATTTTACAATGCCGGTGCAACGTTCCATCTCGGCGGCCGACGGACTGTAACGCCGAGCGCGCGAGTGTGCGTGCGCGTGTGTGTGTGTGCTATCGCTATTCTTGACTTCTTCGCTATTCCGGCCCTTTATCTTTCGCGTATAATGCGAAATGTGCTTTGCGTTTCCGCTCTTTGAGCTCCGGTGTACGCTCTATTTTCGTATATACGTTACCTGCCGCCGCCGCTCGCTGCTTTCTTTATGGAGAGAAAATTCGAACGCCCCTTTGTTTAATGCTTTTCGATTAATCGTCGCATTTATTGCCGCTTCCGCTCGGCTGCCTCTCGATAAAGAAGCGAACGTACGTGTAAAAGTATCATTTCGTTCGCCGCGCGAGCTGGATTAAAAAAAAAAAAGGTTGTTCAAATTTTGAAACTTTCGTAAATTGTTTTTTTAATAAACACCCGAAAACTGCCCCGAAAAATGGAAATTGTTTCGCGCGTATACGGCGGCGCGCGGCTGCAAAGGCAAAAAAGTAAACGAAACGCAAACACCAGCGCGGGCAGTCCGAACGTAAGTCAATTTTTCGACAATTCGAATCTCTCGTGTTCGGGCTCGCGTTCGAAATTTAAATTTAACCTCCTCTCTCTCTTTCTCTCTCGTGCGGCGCGCGGCCCCGCGCGATAAACATCGCGAGAAATAAGCAAACGATTTCGGACGCGCCCCGAGATAAAACAAGAAAAACGAGCGCCGTGCATTATCAAAGAGAGAAAGAACCTCCAACATTATTCGACGGCGTTGGATAGCTGCGAAGTCTCGCCGGCGGTGGTGAGAACAGTTTTTTTTTTATCGTTTAATTAAGCGCATTTAAATTCTAGAATTACAGAGCTTCCTATGTTCGGTCGATCATTCGAAAATTTGCAATTTAAATGTTACTCGCCCTCCTACTGTATATAACTCTTGAAAAATAGCCTTTTTTTTTATTAAAGCACAAAGCAAAAATATACGGTATTCCAGGCGGGAAAAATTGGATATTTCAAAAATTTCACATGCATCGCCCCTCAAGAGCGAGGGAACGAAATTTCCATTCGTCCGAACGGAGGGCAAGAGAGGCGTCGGCGGCGGGGCTTCGGAATTCCAGGCGAAAAAATAAATATTCGCTCTCTCCTCCGCAAAGTAAACACAATCGTTCGCCTCGTTCGTTTTGGCGCGCAGAGGTCCTGATGGCCAGCGCGCACCTTGCGATTCGAATTTCGAGTTCCAAGGACGTGGCGCGTGCGGCTGACTCGCTGAAAAATGAATGCTGTGAAGCGACTGTATAACTCCCCCCGTCTCTCGCTGATATCCACGTGACTCGCTGCTTTTTGGGCCGGAGAGCTGCCTGCGCGCCCGATATGCGTCCGTGTAGATAAATGGGAGCGCTAGTTTGTATGCGCGAGGAAAGTGATCCGCTTCTTGCGGGTGCTGGAATATCCCTTGGCTCTACTTCCAAGGATGGACGCTCTCCGGCATTTTTCGCAGCTTTCTGCCAAAGGAAATTCCGAGCCACCCCGCGGACGCTATATCCCTCGTTCGACTTTTTGCGAATTCTCGCTTGAAACGCGCCGGAAAATAATGACGGGAGCGAATTTCAATGCGAATATTCGGGTATACATACATTTTTGTCCTCCGTGATAACAGGCGAAGTTACAAGCGAGAAAAACAAAGACAAATTCTGCTTGAAATTTGAACTTGAGCAGTGGTAGGGGATTTGGCGGTTAAAACTTGTTCGTGTTGCGCCTTCCCGTTGACGGCTGAAAGGAGTGAAAGCTAGCAGGCTTCTGAAAAATTTTTGATAATTTTTTCAGCTAATTCGCTCGACTCTCGGCTTCAAGATGGCATACAGAGAATTTGTTATACCCTTGGATAAAGATGAGCTCGCCCGCACGCACTTCGGACACCGGGACCCGGTGCGCTTGCAATTGATAAGCGGAGAAATCAATGGTGAGATTTTGAAAGTATCGTGTTTATTTATAAAACAAGATTTTTAAATGTTTAACCTTTCAATG